>VYZP01065558.1:94760-122163 GCA_013400635.1 Hypocryptadius cinnamomeus | reverse complement strand
GCTCGCTGCCGGCGCTGCCTTCCGCGCCCGCCAGGGGCGCCCGTGAGTCGCGCGGGGTGGGGGCGGCCCCGGCGGCCTTGCTCGGCCTGCGCGGGCGGGGCGGCCTCGCCTTCTGATTGGTGGGCTCGCTCCCCGCTGTGCCCGCCCCCCACCGGCACGCAGCCAATAGGAGCGGAGGCCTCGCGGCCCTGCCTCCCTTCCCCCGCGCTTGCCGCAGGGGCGCTGCCGGGGGCGGCGCCGCCGCTGTTTTCCTTGGAGCGAAGGGCGGCACTGCGGGGGCAGGGAAGGGGCGGAGTGTCCCCGGCAGTCCGAGGCTGGCGGGCCCCGGGGGCAGTCTGAAGGCATCCGGACTGCGTGGGCAGGGCGGAGCTCGCGGGCTGGTCTGTGCCGGTCCGGTCCGGTCCGCCCTGAGGCGGAGCGGGCCCGCCCTATCCGTATATGTCGGTGGCTGTGCCGCAACAAGCCGGGCTCCGGCGGCGGGCGTGGCTAAAGTGTGCCGTGTGCTGAAGAGACGTTGGAAAATAAATCCCAGTTCCCGGCCTGCTGCTCGGAGGTGGCGCCTCCTGCCCTGTTGTGGTCGCCCTTCGTCCCGCTTTCTTCTCGGATTGCTGTGGTGCGCTCCTTCTGGCTTGGTGCCTCTGGTGCCGCAGGTCTGGCGCTCAGGCCCCTCGATGGAATTCAGTCTATATGATCCCTCTTTCCTTGCAACTTACTGTAAGCCTGTACAGTCGAAAAATCATTCCTGGCATTGCTGATCCGGGATGAGGTTTTGTTGGCTAGGAACGCTAACAAAACCATTTTAAATCTCTTTCTGCCTCTTACCACACACTGCTGGAGACTTTTTACCCCTTGCCCCAGCTCTCCACCACCTGGGTTGCAGTTGCTGAGTTTCTCTCAGCTCTTCTTTTATCCAGGAGGTATCAGGCCTTTAAAAAGGTAAATGTGCCTTGTCCTGGACAGGGTTGCTTTTTAAATACAGAACAAGTTTAAAATGAAAATAATAGTTTATCCCAGTAAGTATGCCAATAACAAGCTTCTAAATTGGGCAAAAATGTATAAGCAAAGAGCATGTAAAGATACAAAGTTAAGCCCAATATCAGCCCATCTAGGTATCCTTGTGAGGATGGAGGGCTTGTTCCACAGCACACACTATGATTTGCTCTTAAAATGAAATGTTTATTTGAACTATTATGTTAAATGTATTTTTAGTATTAAAGATCCTCCTTCAATTTTTGAAAAATATTCTAAAATGGGAAAAAAAACCAACTAGGCAGCTTAATGACTTTATGTTAATGACTTGCTGGGGATGGATTTTGTGTTATAAGGGAAGTGTTCTTGATTAAGAAAACCAGATGAGTGTAGGGACTTGTCGCTGAGTTTTTTCAGCAAATGAAACACATCCACTGTGGTATTGAGTCTGTGAATATTTTTATTTTGTTAGCTCACACAATGTAGTGCAAATACAGAAGGGTTGCTCTTAGTCTGAGCTGCCAGCATAAGGAGGCCGTTGTGTTTCAGGCTGCAGGGTGGCTCTGCAGGCAGGCCTGGTGGTCCCTGGAGCACCAGGATGTACTGGCAGGAGCAAGGCTGTGAGTCGGCTCCATTCTCTGTGCTGTCGTCAGGACAGATGGCTGGGGCTGGATCTGTGCTCGGCTGTTCATGGCACGGCAGCTGGAGCTGAGCTGAGCAGCGTGTGTGTTCTGCAGGTGACATTCCCATACAACCACGTAGTAATCTAATTGTTGTTTTTATTATATATCACAATGATTCACAGCGTCTGGTGTCCTCTTTAACGTGTGGGCTTGCTTGCTCACAAGCAGTGGAGTTACTGAAAGTGCAGGCTGCTGCACAGAATGAGCAGCCAAAGGAAAAGATGTCCTCTTGCATATTGACACAGCAACCAGTTCTATTTTTTTACCACTTGTTGCAAGCACACAGATGTGTTTTGCTCTTAGGGTGTTTCCATAGGATCAAAAAAATCTTTTTATTGCCACCAGTGTCATGTGCTGAGGAGTTCTAACACATGCAAGAGTGGTATGGACCAAGTTTTAGATAAGAGAGAAATAATACTATTTCTTTGTGAAATGTTGACAGGTGATTTTGTTTGTTTGTTTTAAATACAGTTCAAAGGGAAGAAATGAGACTGAAACTTCTGCACCATCAGATGAGATCTTTCCACACTTTAACAACAATATGCCAATGCCAAAGCTTTAACAAAACTGGATATCTACTATTAAAGCTGGATAATGAAGTTGAAAGAGCAGCTCACAGAACAGCAAAGTCTTGGGATTTGTATGCACTGAAACCTGCGTTCCCTTGGTTGACAAGTCAATGTCTGCAAGTCAGGAATCGGCATTTTCTCCAAGGATTTCTGTCCACTTTGGAAAGAAATGTTTATTATCAGTGTGGGGAGGGTTTTTTCTCATGCTGGAGACGTTTGGGGGTGACAGTGATGGAAAACTACAGGCTCAATGCAGAGCGGATCAAAAAGCTTAGGAACACATCATCAAGATTTTATGCAGTTGTATCAGCTGGTAAAACTGTCCCCAAACCCAGTAACCAGCCAGTTAAGAGGCCACCAAAGGCACCGAGGACCAAGCAGCCATCCAGGACGAACCTGCCACTCTCAGACACGGAGGTGAAGTATAACATTGACAGTCTGTGTGACATTAAGGGAGTGCATCAGTTTAATTTCCATTCAGATTTGAGTTTAGATGAACATTTTAATGAAATTAATGTAATTATTTGGTGAGAAGGACTTCATTATTTACACTAGTGTTGGAGCTTCGCAGATAGAAGCAAGCTTGATAGAAATTGGCATGTCTGGTATTTTGAAGGTAAAATGGAAGTTTACTTGCAATGTGTTAACAAAAGTGGGGGGAAAATGAGTGGTTATTATAAAGTGGAAAGGTGAAGTGCATTAAAAATAGTTTTTACCAGTGCTTTCAAATGACATTTTCTATTGAGAAACAAAGTCTAGCTGTCAGAATAATTTAACTTTCTCTACGTTTCGTTGCTTATCCAGATCTACCCAGTTTTAAGGTTTCACTCAAACAGAAATAAAAGTGAAAGGAAATAGTATAAAACTTATTTTCAGATTAAGTTTCAGATGGGAAATGAATGTGCAAGTGTAGCCTGTGTTACCTGAGAAAGATCATTCCATGTGTAGAAATAGCACCTTGATTATCAGACTCCGAGGTCTACAGAGGAAATGCAGCAACACACTGTTTCAGATACAGTGAGGTGCAATGAGGAAGAACAGTGCATATTTGTAGCCATATCTCCTTAAGATAGCTCTTAGCCAAGGCAGGCTTTAAGTACACTCGAATAGAGGATTTCCATGGTGAATCCTGGTGTCAGATGTGTTACTGTTGTCATCAGGCTAAAACAGCCGAGTTCCAGGGTGTTGTTAGTAAAATGGTATGATAGATGAGACTAAAACAAGCACTGTGTCTTCAGAAATAGTTTCAACATTGCAAAATATATCTGTTACGTGATCTACTGAATTTGAGCAAAGTTTTAGTGCTTGCCTTCTCATATCTAAGCTTATGATGAGTATTTTGTGTGATAAGCAGGTGCATGCCATAGTGTAACATAAAGAGGTAGTTATAAACTATTTAGTTCCCACTAATATTTTCATGTTGCTTTGGAAGAGGAAAGTGAAAAATATTAGTCCTGAAACACTATGTAATGTTTCCAGCTTTTTAGTCATGGTATAACATTACATTCAGAGTTTGATTTTTCTTGGTTTTGGGTGAAGTGACAACATTTTTGAGGCTTTTAAATGACAACATAGAATGCAAACAGTTTCTTTCTTTGACATTTTCATATATATGTGCAAGTAACATGCAGTGCTATTTTTAGTTTTTTCCATTGTGAAGAAATGGAGAAAATACCACCTGATGCAATGAAATACTAATGTACTTCCTGAGGAAGCTTTTGCATGGCAAAATGCTGGGCCAGAAATTACCTTTAGTAGCAGTCCCTAACGCCGAGGCCATTGCCTTAGGGACATCTCCTTCCCACCTCTGGAGACAGCAGTTGCAGGCCCATTCCTGAGGTTCTCAGTTTGAGAACCCTGAGGCTCTGTGGTGTTTTCTCTCTGGGAAGACCTGGCAGCTGACACCTTTCTTTTGCAGAGCACTGGGTGAATGACATCCTTCCCATCCTCCACAGCACTGGTCGTCGTGTGTTTTTTACAGGCAGAGTGCAGGGCACCAGCAGTGATAAATCGTTGTACAGCCAGTTTTTCAGGATAGATAGAGGATTTCCTTGGAAGCAGTTAAGTGGTTTAGTCAGTCCATCAGTGAGTGGTACCACTGCTTGGATAACCTGGTACGATCTTGCATAGAAATAGTTTGAAATTCAGGCACAGACATAGTATTTACCACACTTTAGATACTAAAGACTGGTTCCTGTGCTGATATGAGGACTAAAGTTTATCCTACAGATTTTCTTTCTTAAAATTTTTTGTATGCTTAAAGTGGAAGAGATGGACTAAGGGGAGTTATGATTCCATGAGCCTGTACAGTTGTTGGGGGCATGATGATACAGAAAATGAGTTGTTAGCATACTTAGCTGTCCTTAGGAGCAACCATCCTGTGTGCTGCTCTGAACAGAATCTCAATAATGCTGTGGGCAGAAAGGAGAAGGGGGTGAGTAGCTCGAGTTCCTTTCTAGCACCAGTACAGGTGTTGTATTCTGGGGTTTTTGAAGTTTGCAGGTAAAAGTGATGTAGCAGAAAACATGGCATTAAGGTTGATCAGCCATTTAACACATCTATTTTAGGATTAACTGAGTCACTGATTAGAGTAGATTTTTTTGTCTGTATCTCTACCAGCCCCCATGGACACATTTTTTAGGTGTCTTAATCACAAATTATGCCTAAGCTGAATGTTCTCTGTCAAACAAGATTTTTGTAAATATGTAAGTGAAACAATACATTGTAAAAAAAAAATCCCAGAACCCAAAAGTAGCTCATATCCAAAATGCTATTTCAGGCATGTAGCTTAGTGGAAAACCTCTGGTTGTAACTAAATGAGAAATGTAGCCATTGAAACTAGAATTGCACCTGTAAGACAGAAAGTCAATCCTGTAGTGCCTTGAAATGAAGAATAGCCCAAGTAATAAACTGTGGGAAACACAGAGCAGTATAGAGGTTTTCAGATTGAGTACTAACTACAAGATCAGAATTTGCTCCCTTAACTCTCGACAGCAGAGTTTCATGGCAGAGCATGTGTACTTAAAATAACCAGAGCTTTTTGGAAGAATCATGAGATTCACATATATAATTGGCACTGGTGATTTAGGGATTGAGAATGGATTTATGCAGTTGAAATTATGATAATGAAACTCGATACATCAAGGGGACTGAAAGCAGAGTTCTGTTCCACTGTTAATTCAACCTTCTAGCACAGTTGTGGGAATATGCTTACAAAATTGCTCTCTGAATATTATAATTACTTTGAGAGCTTATTTTCTGCTAGGGGTTGCTGAATTAAGATGATGTGTAAGCAAAGCTTTGGATGTGATAGTAGAATGTTGACATTAAAAAAGAAAAGTTCAAATGTGAGGTGGTGATTCTAATGATTGGTGACAGGCCCCCCACAGGGAGCAGAGCCCTTCTTGAAGCCTTACTATTTGACAGTGTAGGAGTGCTGCAAGAATGTAACTTGGATTTTAGGTTGAAGTGTATTGTGGACCTAAATGCCTGCAGATGAGCACAGTTCTTTTGTTCATTTGTTGTTAGTTACGTCTCCATTTGTATTAGTTACAAAAAGCTGGGAAGTGACTGATCCACAGTGAGACATTGCTTTCTGGATGTTTTCCACTACATTGTACTGAAAAACAATTTTGTAGGTCATACAGAACATATCAGAACAAAGAAATACACTTCAGATGAATAGTAGAATTTGCAAATCAGTTTATTGTGACTTGTTTGATTAATCAAGAAAATCTCACATCTCCTTGCAAGTCAGCATCATTTTTCCATGTACTTCGTTGAATATGGCAGTTTAGTTGTTTAAGATGGTGGGATATTGGGACAAGCTGGCCGTGTGTGCTGTTCCACTGTGGTGTCGGGGGAGACCCGCTGTTAGTGCAGGGTGCAGCTCAGGGCAGGGGAGGGACGCTGTAGATGTGCAGCACCTGCAGCTGGCCTGCAAGGTCGGTGACTTTCTGTGCTGCAGTGGCTCAGCCCTGGCAGTAGCTTGGTGCATGGCAGAACACGATGTTTGTGGTTGGAGCTTCTGCTTGATAAACAGACTGGGGTAGTTAAACTCCATTTATCTTTAAAGCATGGTGTTTCGACTCTGTCAGGGGTGTCCTGCCTCTGGTTTCAGTGGTCAGCCAAGTATGTCATAAGCTGTGGGATGGGAGAGCAGCAGCAAGTGCAGCTCTACTGTTCAAGTGTTTGATTTGCTTTCAGGGAAGAAGGGTTGTCTTTGTGGCTCTGGCATAGAGTTTTTTGTTGTGACTTCACTCGTGCCACCTGACTTGTTCTCAGTGTGTGATTTGCTTTCCCACTTAACAAGGAGCAAGTACTCTTGTTAGTATATGTACACCAGGTGGAAATCATGGCAATTATACCACAGAACAGTGCATAAATGAAAATTGTCACTCTCTTAATAATTTGAAGCAATCAGTTGTCTTATTACCATCTTGCTTCAGCCCTGCCCTAACTCACATCTCTATTCCTTTGGCACAGAATCTGATGCAGTGCACAGCCTTTGCAACAGCAGATGAATATCATCTTGGTAATCTGTGTCATGACCTGACTTCACATGGATATGTTGAAATAACAAGTTTGCCTAGAGGTAGATTTTTAAAACATATTAAATGCAATGTTACATCTTGGGAAATGAAATATGGGTGAGGGATATAATTTTTGTAACTTTATGTATTCTTATTCTTATAATATCCTGGAATATATCATACTGCCTGTTAAATTATTGCTTTGCTTAAAGTTTCCATTTGCCTAAAAGTCCCCACAACAAAACCTTTCAGAATAGCAATGTGAGTAGTTCTTGCTCTTACCCTCTGATAATTTTTCCTAACATTACAATTACATTAGAAGTATAGAAAAATTACATGCATGCATGAGAAATAACTTTGAAAATTGACTGATACAGAGAATTTCTACAGAAATTCACTGAGTGTTAGTTTTTGAATGTTTTATTTTAATTAATCTTTCAGCAGTACAGCAGTACATCAGCTGTCAAAACAGTTCTGTAGTTTGAAGTGTTGCATCTTCTTTCTGTACCTAGATTTCTGTTAATGTAAATCACAGAGTTGGAGAGGAAGCCATGCAAGAGAGAATCTTGCTGACTAAGTGAAATGAAAAAGATACACACATAAGTGTTTAGTTCTAGTAAAGAGAATGATGTTGATACTTCTTCTTTATTGTGCCAAGTATATCCTAGCAATTGTTGAATACTTCACTTAGGTAGGCTTCAGCAAAATAATTGATTCTGGTTTCGATATAAATATCTCTGCAGACTTGGGAAAGTATGGCTTGAAAATAGCTGCAGTATACTACAAAAGAAAAAGAAATTGATCTTATTATAGCTTAAGGAACCTTACTCCCTGGAACAGCAGTGATTTTCATATGTCAGTAGTAGAATGCCTTTTCTTCTTCCTTTGAAAGAACAGATTATATGAAGCTAGGAGAAGCACTGGCAGTTCATGGGCATTTCAGTAGGGGTATCAAAAGCCTGTCTGCCTCTCAAATAATAATCTAAGTGCAGTAATATTCCAGTGGGTCTCTTTCGAGCACAGGATTTACTAATGATTGTCATGTTCAGAAAGATGAACATGAAAGACAATACCCACTAGAATAGAGGCTTCATGTTCCTTTGTAGTTTCTTTGTATTAAAACTAACCCTGGTTTCACAGCTTTGGGATAGAAACTTTGTAAAACCCCCAGCATGACCGTGAATTAAACGTTACTGTTGATGTTATTTTACCCTGGGAGTGTCAGTTTTGCCAATTCCTTTTATTTCTTCATGGTGTTTTTGACTCATAATGAGTACTGTTTATCAAAGGTTTGGAGGAAGTAATGATGAAAGGATATTGGATTGTGCCAGCAGATCTGAAGTGTTGTGATGGTTGGCATGTACATGTAGCAATGGTTGGTTACCAAGCCAAACACTGAATCTGGGAAAATAATTTTTTAAATTATTTCTGCATAGAAATCTAAAACAGCAGTTACGGTGTGAATTTGTTGCTTTGTAGTGTTTTCCCAAAGCATTATTCTTGCTTTTGACCTCTTTAAAAACATTTTAGAGGCAGATCCTGCACCTCCACTTAAAGTAGACCAAATTCTCTTCAATTGTTTGTGTTTTGGCTGGAGTGGATAAATAAAGATATAGCTGGTATTTGAAAAGGCAGATGAGAAAATGTGGACAAATGTTACTTCCATGATGAACTCAAACTTCACACCTAAAATTGCTCTAGTTATTCATCCAATTATGTGTTTCTGGACTAGCAAGTGGAAGAAAAGTCTTTAAGGGCTCATTCAGACCAACCGTGTGGTCCCAATTCAGATATTAGCAAAAGTGTATCTGGTACTTGGTCATGTCTCTCTGCTGCCTCAGTCTACCTGGCCTCTATGGCCTGAGCAATAAAGCAGAAGGTAGAATTTGTACACAAGCAGAAGTAATAACATTTGATACCCCGTCACTTGACTTGTGATTTTCCTGAATTTAAATTTTTAAGGCTTAGCTGGTAGCCCAGCAAAATCTTTGTGAAGTCTCACTTTAAACAGAAGTAGGGGGCTTTCCTGGTATAGCTTCCACTAGTGCTGCAACAAAACAAGTCATGCTGGTTTGAAACCACACCAGGACTTCTAAAACTCCATCTGTATTAGTGAGTGGCACAGTGGGGAAGATTTGTAGAAGAAAAATCAAACCCCTGTTTTGAGAACCCAGCAACCACATTCTGTAAGTTTGGAGATATTCTACTTGGACTAGCTCTAGTCTAATCCTTTGTAACAAATGTCCCGTTTAGTGGTTTGGGTACCACAGGAGCATTTTTTTTAGCTTCTCTTTCATTTTAATTTAATGCAAAAGCCCTCACATTTTATGTACTGTTGTACAGTGCACAGCAGAAGTGTGGTAAGGGAGAGTGGGTGGAAGATGTTTCAAAAGCACACTTCTGATGTGCAGGGAAATACAGGTGTAGGCTCTTCTGTCTTAGGGGTACACTCTTTCAAGTTTCTGACTGGCAAAGCAAAGTCAGCACAATTTGAGTGCAGATTAATCTTTTAGTGTTTAGAAATGAAGAGCTTCCAGGCAAGCAGATTTGACTGGTAATTTATCTGCAACTGTGCAAAACTTCCACAGTTCTCTCACATTGTGTGTCCACTTCTGTATTCTGTTCCTGGTTATTTACAATGTCTGCATCAGTGTTCTCCTAAGTGTTTTGTTCTTCAAGGCTACTATCTTCCATTAGGTGAAGATTCTGATGAGGTTCCCAGCAGAGGCCCAGTTGGTCTAGAATGTGTTCTCTAGTTCAGAGAAGCAGTGTAGTGTGATGTTGTAGTTGGTCCCTGGCAAGCATTTCTATCAGAAAGATAAAATGTGGAACTGGCTGATGTGTTAGTATACAACTGTTGAATTACATGCTTACAGCTATCAGCAGTCATGTTTAGAAGTTTGACTAAATATTCAATTTTTTCACTTATTTCAAACCAGATGCTGCAAATGTTTTGGTGATCAGTACTGAGAAATCTGCAAAAGAAGATGATCCCGGCATGATTTTTTTCTTCAGGTAAGCTAAAATCATGCTCAAAACATTGTCATTAATAGTAATGGTGTGAAGGAAGTAGTGCAGCTTGCTAGATCTTGCATCATATTACCTCATGAAACTCAAGGAATAACTGTCCAGCCAGAATGACTAAAAAAAAATCAGAATTATTTAAATGGTTGAAAAACACCTTCTCATTGTTTTTCATTGAAGTATGGTTAAAAAGCAACTAGTATGTAATTTCTGTGAAGATAGTTTTAAGTTTCTTGATTCACAATGACAAAAATTGCCACTGTACAATTTGAGTATTCCATTAAAATACATTTAAAACAGTATGATTACACTCAGTTTTTCCTTGAATTCACAGGGAAGGGGCTGTTGTATTTTGGAATGTGGAAGAGAAAAGTGTAAGTAAAGTGAAACTTGGTTAAAACTGCATAAGCAGGTGTTTTGTCAGTCTCACAAAGCTCAGCATGCTAGAGGTTCATTTGGGAGATTGATCTTTCTGTGAAGGAAAAAAAACTGATTGGTTCTTCTCCAGTGAGTGCAGGTTCTTGCCTGCTACTGCCCTCAAGTGTGTGGGCTGCCGATACATCACCTTTGAAATTCATCTACTTAAGACAAAAATCTAAAACCTTAATTTAGTGAGACTGACAAAAAGAATATTCTTGCAGTTCTACATCCTGAAAAAGTAGATCAGAAAAATCTACCTGTGAATGATTGTTTGAAAAGCACTAACGTAACAGAAAATATGTTAGAAGAAAAGGATTATTCCATTCTATTCCATTTAAGTCAGTTATTAAAGGCTTATGTTTGTACAACTTTGAAAGAGAAAAAAGAATTATAAGCAACTCATTAATACTGTTCTGTGTTTTTATCAGCCAGCAATTTTTCTGAAGGAAGTTTTTTATTGGATGGTATAATTATTAAATATGTTGCTGACATATTCTATTTTGGTGATCTTTGCTGACCTAGAAGGGTATGCCAGAAGCATATCTATTCTAATGGATACATTTATAGTTATTTAATGTTTTAAATGTATTTTTATTAATGTGGTTAAACTGGATTCTAGATACAAAATGATTGACATTATCTGTAGACGGACGATGTGAAATTAAGTGGTGTGTTAAATAAATGATACTGAGATACATAGAAGTTCACAGGAGGATTTTCACTGGGGTAAACGAAAACACAGAGCAGTTGTTTCCAGATGTGAACAGTTTCTGGATTCAAGTTCACTTCTTCTGTTTCATAACTGAAATGTTCCTGATTTCCTTTCTGTTTTGGGGGGTGTCAGTGTATCAGGTGTCTTACAAAAAGATACCAGTTCTCCCTTCAAACCTTGCCTGTTTGGATGCTATGGCTGTAACTGCACTACTGATTCACAAGTATTACTGACCAGCTGCTTTAACTCCTGATGATCTTTGAGTTGAACACCTTAGCCCACCGGAGTACTCTGAAAATTCTCCTTTTGTTGTACAAGCTTAAATACCTTTGAAAATTTGATACCTTGTTTTCCTGGTCAAACTAGTATCAGTAGTTGGTCCCTTGCTAGCTTTATTTATAGAAGAGGAGGAAAAATGCCCCTTTCTGTTTATTGAAATCATAGTCAAAGCTTTAACTGCCAAATGACTTCCTCAAATACAGGAAGTATTTTTATGGACATGCTTTAATGAACTGAAATGAAAGAAGAAAAACCCCAAACTGATCTGTAGAACAGAAACTGAAAGTAATTCAGTAAAACAGAATCTAGAGTGTCACTGCAAATGGACAAAAGTACCCCAAAATGACTAGTAGGGGAAAAAAATATTTTAAATTAACAGACATTTAACATAAGAAGTAACAAATACAGACTGATCACAAAAAGAAACTTAAAATACAAAATAGCAATTTCAAATACCTGAGTAGGAAGGTTGTACAGCAGCTTCCTTACCAAAATAGCAAGGGCAAAAAGAAAAAACAGCTCTGAGGTTTTTTTAAAAGGAAACTGTGTGACGTAAGTGCCCGTAATAGCAAGAGTTTGCAGCTAGTGACTCCAGAACATCTCTTCTAATTAATTTTACTGTGTCACAACTAGTCCCTTCTATAAAATTAGGCTGGGCCTAGAAGCAATGCGAGGTTTGCACTGCTGAACTGTCCCTGGACACTGCTGTTTGGCTGAGGTGACTGGCCTCAGAGCAGATGCTTCCTATGTTTTCATACCCTTTTTTATCACAGGACTTGAATTATATGGCAAGTCTTAGTCATGCTAATATTGAATTCAGGATTATGAAAGGAGCTGTTTCCGCTGTTGAGGGGTTTTTTTCAGTGAAAAATGTTACTGTGTTACACAGGTAGTATCACCAAAATTCTTGAAAGCAATGAAGAAAGCTAGCAGTGCAAAGAAAATCCCTCTTGCAGGTGATCCAACAGATTTTTTTCAAGTACTTTACCTGGAGAATATGCCTTATGAAAAATTTATAGCATACAGTTTTGTGCTAAAAGATGAACTATGATCTTTTATTTTAAAAAGAGAATGCTTTTTAAGTGACTTAGTAGAAGATTGAACTCTAAAGAATTTAGGCATCAAAAGTGTTTTGTGGTTTTGTGGTTTGGTTTTTTGTTGGCTGTTGTGTAGCTAAATCCTTTTAAAAACTCGTAGGTGAGCGCTTTTTTAGTTCAGAATTTGTTCTAATTGCAGATGATTTTTTTGAGGGGAGCCTTGTAGCATATAAAAAGGAACAAGGATGAGAGATCCTAAGTCAGATGTCAAGAGGAGAAAGTTTTGTGAGAGAAAAGGGCTCTTTCTTCCTACATCAGGTATTAGTATGCTGGAGAATAAAGGAGTGGTGAGACTACTTTTGCAATTAAAATTGCACATTTTACTATTTACAGGGATGGTTGTGGCAGCATTTTCCAGATTTTTGTAGTGGTAAAGGGTTTCTGTAATATTACACAAATATACACAATTTTTCCAGATTTTTGTAGTGGTAAAGGGTTTCTGTAATATAACTGACCTCTGGTAGCTGAAGCAAGACTACTGATTTCAGCAGCAATCAAAAACAAAACTACTGATTTAGCAGCCAACTAGTAATTTTATCAGAAACAGCCACCTAATGTACTTCTCCTAAAGATTCATTCCCACACTCAGACATCTGCCAAAATCTAGTACAGCTCATTGTTATAATACTGAATACATCCATGTTGCCCTTACTGCTGCTGTGGTTAATCCTTACCCTGTTCTGTGTGTGCACATATAAAATGACATTTCAGTTTTTCCAGATTCCTTGCAGTTGTTTATAGCTACAAATTCTTCTCAAACCACAGCTAGTTTCAGAAGTAAACTATGTTAATAATAACTTCATTATTTAGCACACCTCTTCATTGTTAGGTAAATAACTTCAGCATGAAGGTTGCTTTCATCAGCCTGCCCTATGCAAGTTGTTTGTAGAGTGATAATTTACTGCATGGTAACTATTGCTGCAATTGTCTCCTTCTTAGATGAAGAATATCATGCGAGTGCTAGAGCGCCATGAAATTCAGCCATATGAAGTTGCACTGGTCCACTGGGAGAATGAAGAGCTGAACTATAGAATAGGAGAGTAAGTATCTTCAGGTGTTCTGTATATAAAAGCTAACAGACACCTAAACCAAACTCAAGCAAAAGTGATTCAGCTAATAAAAATATACTTGTCTTTACTTTTTTTCCAAATAAGTAAAATAAAGAAATAAAACTATAAATCTTAGTGGATAAATGTTTCTGTTCTTGGTAAACTTGCAGGTAGTGGCCTTTGTGATTTGCTTATACAATAGATCTTGTAAATAAGAAGTTCCCTGCCCACACAACTCTTCAGCAATCAACAGAAATTATGTATGTCACATCAAAAAAACTAATAAGCATTATTGAGATGAGGCTGATTTTAAAGAGGATGCTCTCTATAAGTTTTCTCCGTGTCCTTGAGATTCATATACAAAGTAATTTCTGCATATACTTCATTTAGTAGGAAAGGTACAGCTTGATTACTGTATAATGATAAACCTGGGAAGTTATCTTTCCTTGTTAAATAATGTTTTTTCATCATGGAAAGAAAATTATCTCTACATAAATACTTCACAATGAAAATGATTATATATATTACCTGTAAATTTCCAACAGCACACAAAAGCAACCCCTAGACAGGACACGTTTAATACTAGGAACTGAATGAATGATGCTCAGCTTATTTAAAGTAACTTGATAAGGAGACAGGTGTTTGGTTTTTCCCAACCATTTGAAAACTGCATGTACTATTTAATCGTGTAATTTGCAATTCTTGACATGCTCTGTTTTGCTTCTGCGGGTTTCATAGTGAGATTAACATGAAAAATTGCACAAGTCTTTTGTCCCCTTTTCTTTGTTCCTTGCCCCCTATGCAGTAGAGGTTTTAGGGAAAGCAACATCATAGTGGGGACAGAGTAAGGTTGATAAGAATGACAGCGGAAAATGAAAACAGAAAGATAACAGAGCTAAAGAACAGGAGAGAGGCCAGCATCCTGCTTACTCTGAACAATCTGTGTGTATGCAGCAATGCTAGAAAATTCGGCCATATTTGTCTTAGACCGAGGAACTAATTTGCAGTGATTTGTTGTGAATATCGTCAGGTTGAACATGAGTAAAATGCAAGGATGGCGATGATACCATACAGACATGGCATGCCTTATCTAAGTAAACAGCCAGCCTTTCTTGCACTGTCGATTATTCTTTAAATGTTCCTATGCTGGTGGCTCGATCAATGAAGATGCTTCAATCTTGTCTTAACAGAGGTCAGTCAAAGCTCCATAAAGGACAAATCTTGTTAAATTCTGAGCTGGATAGTGATGAAGTTGTTCTGCAGAAATTTGCCTTTTCAAATGCTCTTTGTCTTTCTGGTAAGTTAATATTGTTCGTACTATGTAGTCTATGCTACAGATTTTGTGAAATGTCATTTTAAGTGGGACTTGTACAGTGACAGGCTGGAAAAAAACTTGGTATCTGATTTAGACAAACTGTGTAAAGAGTGATTGTTCTTCAGATTGAGAGGATTTGTTTTCAATGCTTTTACCATGTTTTCTGTAAATTGGAATTGCTTTATTCAATGGAAACCTTTTTGAAGCTGAACAAAGCACATTAACAAACATGCTTTGCAAAAGATACACATTCTACTGAGCATCCTGTTCCCTACCTTAGAGAACTGTCCTAGGATAACAATGAGTGTAGAGTTCAGTATTAGAAACCTCTCGGTAATCTTGAGTAATTCATACTGACATCATTTCCTCTGACAGAAAATGCTAAATGCCAGCTAAAGAAGTGATACAGGACAGCTATTCCCAGCTGGGGAGGTGTATCAGTAACACATATGTGGACCAGAGTCACAGATAATGTTTTGCAGGCTTATTAGCTATGGTACCAGACAGTGGGAGGCACTGTGAAGAAGTCAGGTTCACCAGTCATCCTGCTGCTTGAGCAAATAACACCTGTCTACTGCTTCAGACCTTGAATGATGGAGGGAGTGGGAGTTAGGAACCAGCAGCAGTAAGGCTGTCCTCAAAAAGGCATTTAAGGGAAGTCTGGTCTGTCTGCTTCTACTGCCTTTAGGGTAAATTCCAGGATTCCAGTAGTATTTTGGGCAAGTGCACCTTTACACAGGAGAGAAACAGAATGCACATTTTTTGAAGTGCTACACCATTTCATCAAGGAGTGCAGTATAAGTAAATGGTTCTTGACTGTTGAAGGAAAAGCTGTTGAGAAAAAAGCATATTGTTCTCTACAGTTTTTTTATTCATAAAGGCACTGTATGGAAGAGTAGTGCCTCCTAAAAGGGAGCAAGGGATTTATTGCCAGGAGATAATGTTCAGTAAAAATAAAGGATAGTCCCTAGTCAAATTTATGAACGGCAGAAACCAGCCTCTGTAAAATAACAGGTGACAGATGAAATGCTTACTGGCTGCAGTTTTTCTCAGGGGCTAAATTTGAAGTCATTTAAGTCAGTGACTTGGACTAGGCCTCTGTATTCAAAAGATGAATGTGCAAAATGCTCAGCGTTGGGTTTACTGGCAGTGTCCTAACCAGATGATACTATTGATTACTACCACAAAAGAATTAATTTTGACAATTAACTCTTCCCTGATTAATTTTTTCAGATTGAATGGGGTTAATTTTTGATCTGTTACTACTTCTTTCTTGTCTGGAAATCTGTGGACTAACGAACAAGGCCCAAGTTATATTATCATCTTCCAGAAACATTTTACTAGGTTCAAGCTGAGGCATAGCAGAATTTGTGTTGCCAATGCCAGTGCTGAACTCAAGCTTCCATAGAACAGAAGTTGGTATCTTCAGTAACAGTACATTCACCTAAAAACAAAGCAGGAGGTTGCTCAAGTTTGGATTGAGCTTCAACAGGAACAAGTGGTGTGTCTATACAAGCTAACTCTGTGGTCAGAGCACAGTGCATCAATACTGCACAAATGGAGAATGAGAGCTGTGCAGGACACTAGCAATGCAGTGGAGGCTCTTGAGGTGCCACATGAAGTCAGCCTGACGCCTGCACAGCTCATTATCTCTAGCCTCCTTGGAATGTAATTTCCAGAGGGCTTACACATCCAGTAGAGCACTTGGACACACAACTTCTGAGCTGAAGCAAAAACTCTCCAGGGTCTGAACTGATCACTTGCAGAAGAAAGCTGCACTCACAGTGAAGCTGTTTCTGTGTGCAGAGCTGTGTCAGTGCCCAGCTCAGATCTGCCCACTGGTACATGAAAAGTGATTGTATAGTACAAACTGTAACTTGCTGCAAATATTGTCTGTAAGCATTGACATGTCCTGAAGCAGTGTGTTGGCAGATTTAAAGTTAGAATTACTTGAAAGCATATGTACTTCTCACAGTCTTCTGCTTTGTTATCTCTGTGTTGCAGTGAAGCTAGCTATTTGGGAGTCATTACTGGATAACTTCGTGGAATCTATCCAGTCAATTCCTGAGGTGAGGTCTTGTTCCCCTCCTTTTCTCCTGTGTTTTGTAAAGGATCAGTCCAGATGTAGTTGAGGATAGGGAAAAAGCAATTGAATGTTGAACACATTTGATCATAAATCCATCAGTGTAGAGAAGCTCAGAACACCTGCAAAGTGGTTGGACAAGAAATCATCAGCCTTTAAAGGGCTGGGAGTGTGGTTCTGCATTGTAATAATGTTTCCCATATTGTGCCACTGTCACTTGCTACTGGTGAAATGTATGTGTAACAGGACAAGCAGCATTTAAAAAGCTGGCCGAACGCAGTGAGTGCTAACTTGAGCTGAAAATAATGTGCTTTGACTTGAACATAATGAAGAGTTTGAGTGAATTACTTAAAAGTTTTTCATGAGACATAATTACAGTACAAAGCCCATATGATGTTATAAAAAATTGGGGTTTGTAGGGTTCAAAAGAGAAAACGTTGGGTTTATTACTTTTATATGAAGGAAATAAATGGTAATACATTGATTGTTATAAGGAGAAAGTCTGTAAAAAGGCTAAGTAAAAGGTGGCAAGGTAAAAGAACACTGTCATGACTTTAAGGTAAAAACAGCAGGAAGGAAGAACAAATCATCTCTTGTTCAGGAAATCACTTACAGAAAATGCCCCAGTATTTCTGTAGCTACTGATGATGTACTCAGTGATTTATTGAGAAGCCTGGATGAACCAGTTGCACGGTGATATTCTTAGAAAGCTAGAGAAGCAAAGCACTAAGCAAACAAAACTAAAATGTTAGTAAGTACAGTATGCATTTAGATTCTAAGATACTTCAGGCTGTAAAACTCTGGACTTAACTATTAGTACATCTTACTTGATCAAGCAGTGAAGAACTTCCTACTTTTCAGATTCTAAAGTCACGAAGGAAGGTAAAACTCTCTCATGCAGATGTGATGCAGAAAATTGGAGAACTCTTCGCACTAAGGTAACTTCTTTAGTTACACCCAAGACATTGTATTACACAGAATGTAAAAGTTACATTGTGCAGGATACAAAGAGAAGAATACACACTAAATAGAGCAGGGTGAGACAGGGTGGGAGAATTCCTTATTTTGACTGGAGTCTGTGTGCTATTTACATTAGTAAGGGGACCCACTGGCTCACCACTCACACTGGCATTTCAACTGCAGGCATTAAGCAGGCAGTCTATCATAAATGACCAAATACCACACCCTTTTCCCTTCCTGAGTCCAGCAACACGTGTTTAAACTAGTAATTACAGTAGATACTACAGCATGTAAAGGATACCAGGAGAAAGGTGGGTAGGTGTAGAAGTGTTAACTACAGCCTACAGTTGGTAAAAATCTTTTTAGAGTTCTGTTCTTCCCTTGACTTACTCAGAAACCACTGCTAAGTCATTGTATTTAATGTTTTTTCCTCCCTCAAGTGAAATTTGGCCTTTGACAATACAGACCATTACACACTCAAAAAAAAAAAAAAAGGAAAAAATCCCACCAAAATCTTCAAGGTAAAATTAAAAAATAGAAGTTTCAAATGCTGGGGTATTTGAAGGACTGATCAGTGATCAACAGTGATGTTCCAGGTATCCAAAGGTTTATGTCAGCAATACATTGAAGGTAGGAGATTCTAGCTTTTAGCCTCCATGATGCTTAGACCATTGCCTGATTCTGAGGGGTGTGCTGCACACACATATCCAGCATGCAGTACCATTCACATTTTGGAGTTCTGTATTGTTATTTTGTCTACTGCTTCAGTGAGCCACCAGCATAGTCAGGGACCTCTCTACAGGTATCAAAAACTAAGGAAGGTGACAGGTTGAGGAGGCAGTGATGGCATAAGGAAAAAGTCATTAACGTTCAAAAGAGTTCCACAGTAGAGTATTCCCAGAAAAGTTTCAGGAGATGTGACCTGATGTAATCAATTTTAAATAATCACTCCAATTGTATTTTTACTATGAAAGGAGATTCTTTTCATATTGTATGTAGAATTTTCTTATTTCATTTAACTGCATGTAAATATTTGCTCCTATATTCACCAAGAGGAAGCCTGAACTACAGCAGTACCCATTCTTTTTAGACACCGTATAAATCTGAGCTCAGACCTGCTAATAACACCAGACTTCTACTGGGATAGAGAAAAACTGGAAGAGCTTTATGACAAGACTTGCCAGTTTCTCAACATTAATCGCAGAGTTAAGGTGAGTGTCTTACTGTTGTGAGAATCTTCCACACTCAGATCAGTTGTCTTTGGCTCAGGAGGGTCACAGATTGCTCTGTGAATGTGCTTTACTTGGAGAAAGGGAATAAATAATAAGGTATCATACACTCTCCCCATTTCCAGGGGTTATTAGCCCACTCACACCTTTACCTGGTTTAGGTTAACCTGCCTCACATTAATTAATTATTTATTTCCTGAGCCACTAAATTAGGCGTTAAATAGTTAGAAGAACTGAGAAGTGGATTCTTCTTATTGACATGATCATTCACATCAGTTCTTGAAGGGTGGCATAATGTTTACTGCTGAACCAGAATAAGAAGTACGAAAACTACCTCTCCTGCTGGTACAGCAATCATAAATATTTAATTTTGAGGCATTCCAGAAAGCTGTATCTCCTTTTGCTTATGACTGTTTTCATGAGTAGGTATCACCCAGAAACACTTCAAAACCGGTAGATGCAAATTTATCTTCTTTTGGAGAACCCATTGAAATAACAGGTCCATTTGTACTGAAGCTTCTGTTGCTTGTGTCTTACAGAATTTTCTCTTCTATTAATTTTCTATTCTGTTTTGCAGAGGTGTTAACCCCTTTCTAGTTCTGTGGAGTATGTTTCCCTATTTAGGGATCTGATTCCATTTCTGGAGTCCAGATTTGTGATGTTTGTAATTGCTTGCAGGTAATGAATGAAAAGCTCCAGCACTGCATGGAGCTGACGGACCTAATGCGAAATCACCTGAATGAAAAGCACGCGCTGCGCCTTGAGTGGATGATAGTAATACTAATCACCATAGAGGTGGGTGGGGCTTTTTTCTATACTAAGAACATAATAACAAGTGCAATTTCTATACTTCATACTTTGAGAATTAAGATTACTGTATTGGTGTGATGTACATGGGGATTAGTATTTGTTCTTTGCAACTTTCAAATTTCAGCTACAGTTACTCTTCAGATTATCTGATTTATAGTGTAAACTGGTTTAAAGATTTTTAAATAAAATAAAAATTCACATCAATGTGTTTGCTGTTCCACAGGTTCTGTTTGAACTTGCAAGGGTAGTTTTCTGATGACAGAACAAACTCAGAAAGAAGAAAACAGACAAAACAATAGAAAACACAAGACTTAGAAAATTCTGATCAGATGCTTCTGGAGAATCATAAAATTGTGTCTCTTGAGAAATCTATAAATCTTCTGCTCAAATAAAAAAAAAAAAAATTCAAATCAGTCTGTGAACATTATTCCCAGCCACTGTACTAATAACGTCATAGAGGGCTTAACCTATGGATGAATCTCATCTATGCTTACTGTATTTGGTGAAAGACTCTGCTGCTTTCTCCCTTAACTGTTAAAATGATGCTGAATAAATTGCTCCTTTGTGTATTTCTGATAGATGTTTTCTCTTATGTTTGCCAGCTCACTCTTGGAGAGCTGAAACACTGTCCCAAGCTTGGAGATGGCATTACCATTTGTTCTCCTGGCATGATTTTAATATATATGGCAGATATATTTAATGTTATGTTCCATCCCATCAGAAAGTGATGTTTGTATACTTGAATGGGAATATGTTTATTGAGAGATAGTACTATTTCCATTCTTTTTTTACATTTAGTGTTCATATAGAAGGGGAATTTAGTTGATTCTAGAAATCACAGGAACCTCTAGCAAAATGGTAAACTAAAGAAAGATTCACAGAATTTCTCTGTCCACCTTATCATGCTATCTGATTTTCATCAGTGTAAGTTGCAAGGAGTGAGTTAGCATAGAGTAAGATGTCTTAATTATCCTCCAAGATAAAAGTTTCTTCTTTTTTATTTTTAATCTGTTCCTAGTCCACAGAGTGTTACTTACTCATGAGAGGATGAACGGATTTTTTTTTTCTAGCAACTTTTTCTAAATGTATTTTCAGAAACTGGTACACAACTGCTTTTTTCTCACCTATTTCAAATTCACTTTAGTCCAGTGTATTGAATAAGGAACAGAACCTAAAGATTCTGTTAAAAGCTCCTGAAGCATCATTAACAAGCCATGATGACTAAATTCTGGCTAAAAATGCAACTACAGTTGCAGTAGCTTACTGTTCTCTCTTCACCTGAGAGCATTATTTCTGAGTGCAATACTGGACTCCTGTTGAATACATCAAACAGACATAATGGAGAAAATAATAAAGTCAGGCACAGCTAGCAAAAACATCTTGACTGCAAACCTATCCTTTTGCCATAAATTACAATACAATGCCGTGGGCGCCTCTGAAGAAGCAGCTGCTGCTCTTAAGTAGAGGCTTTCTCCACTGGAATCAAAACAGATTGTAGCTGGAGGTCTTGGTTCTGGAATACCTCAAGTTCCTCTTCTCTGAACTGCTGAGAAGGTCTGAACAGTTAGGCCCTGCTCAGGGAAGTGAATTGGTCAGAACAGCTCGGTGACAAAGACTTGTCACTGTGGAACTGCTCTGCATCAGTAGCCTGATTTACACAGTGTTGTTGAGAAACAGAACAGTACATTTTTTGCGCAGCAGGAAAATTTACCAATCACCACTTAATTCCAATAACAGAGAATTAGGTTACATTTTAATTCTAATTTTTCCAGCAAATATTTTTCAGGCTTCTCCCTCCCCCACTTTAAGGTAATACTTACACTCAAGGACATTACTTCCCATTAATCTCACATTTAATGTTTCCGTGTTTCAACTAAATTGCTAAAATGTAAATATGCAGGCAAGCTGCATCAGTAAGAAAAGCGGTTTTAACAAAGTCATTGGAGGACTCCTAAATGCTCTTTAAAAGCATAAAGTGTCTAGGCTTGATTATCTGAAGTATTCTGTCTCAGGACTGTAAGAGTTACCAACACCTCAAAACAAAAGAAGCGCAGTTACTTTTGAAACTGTAAATCAGTTTATCTTGGCACATAAAATCACAGGCATAAAGTCATACTGTGCTTCTCGCCAAGCCCCCAACCCTGCTTACTCCATTGAGTGCCTAGTCACAGTTTACAAAAAAAATGCAAAAGCTTGTTAGGCCTTAACAGACCTTTAAAACTTTGTATCTGTTTTTTTCGTGGTGTACGCACTGGCAGCTGCATCCAAGCATGAGGGGCTTTTGTAGTAGCAGCTAACTCTATAGAGAATCCTCTTGCTATATTACATGTAGAGAACCAAGCTGGGAATTGAATTCACCAAGAATGTAACTTGAGCTTTCACTGCACAATATACCAGGGAGTAGAGCCCTCTGTGACCACACAGCACGTGGGAAACTCTCTGCCTGCAGTCCCTGTTTCTGCTTTAAGCCAGAGATCCCTTGGGGAGCCTGTGCACATGTACACATGGCCTGAGCAGGGGGAAGTTTTATGGCACAGGCAGGATGAGACTCAAGCTCCAGAAGCAGCACAAAACTGCCTTATTTGTGAGAGCACACCCATCTTTTGCCTGCCTCACCCACCCCATGCTCTCCTGGTGTAACCAAAAACAACCATCATCACTACAGTTTGAACAGTCTGAGTCTTCATCAAAATGGATCTACTCTAACCAGTACGGGTCACTTGAAGGAAAAAAAAATGCAATAAATACAGAATATGCAAGGAAAACCAGAGAGGAATCCTAAAATACCCAGCACTCTGAAATTTTAACTTTTTTTTAAAAATTAAGACTGAATGGTAAAAATCTGTTCATATGGACCCTTGTTAGACCATTATTTATAAGGATCCCAACTGTGCAAACTGCTTCTATCTGTGCTTTTTCTGTCACATAAGGTAAAGGATAACTTACATATGATTTTCTTTGGCAGGTCTGCTGGGAAGTTGTCACAAGAGTAGCTATTTGTAAAACAGCAAGGAGTGCTGAGAGCTGTGACTCAATTCCAGACCTGTTTTTCTGGGGTGACAGCACTCATGGCTACAGAGTCAATCTCTGCTCTCTGCTGCACTGTTCACATCAGCTCTGCTTGCTGTATGCATACACAAACCTCCCTGGAGCTCTGTCATTGAGAGCTGCTTCCTCTGGAACACCTCACCTGCATGGGCATTAAAAATGCACTTGAGAACCACTGCAGTTTGAATCTTTTTTTTCTAAGGAAAACAACACATGCAAGTACAGATATTGCTGTAACTTTATAGTCAAGCTCCACTAAAAATGTCGCTCCAGCCAAGAGGACATTGTCATGTTTGATTTTACCTGTTAAAAGTGGGCATGGCCCATGTAAAAGGCTCATTTCAGACTAAGCCAAAGGCAGAAAATAGATGGCTAATCTGCACTGCAAGAATTGTGTTAGTTGGGTTACACTAAAAATTCCTGACAGAGAGGAGTCTCCTAACAAGAAAAACTATACACACAGTTAAACTATTTCCTTAAATGACATACATTGTACTGGCAAAAGAATGGTTATAATTATTTCCCCTGGTCTAAACTGCAGCTACTCAACTAGTTTTGTTCACTAGGTGTAGCAGCAATTCCCAATATCTTGATACCAGAAAACCAGCTTAGCCCACAGAATAACAAAGATCCATTTCTTCATCTTTTCACCTCATACAGCCTACACAAAAGGTGGCTCACACACCATGGATCTCCTGCACCTCTCAGACCACCAAAACTAATGGAAATAAACATGTGAAAGCTCAGATCTCCTTGGGGATGACCACTCACCTATCCTGAACGTATCCCAACAGCAAGGCAAGGAAGAGTACGGAAGCCAAGGCAAGAAAAAGCAGAGCCATTCCATATTGCTGCTGGGCCCGTACATCAGTTTTCCCAGGGGTCACTTTTACATTCCTACAATGCTGTCTGTAAGATAGGTGAGACTTGGCTAAACTACGTGCACAATTCTAATAGGGGAAGGACAGAGTCCTGGATGAAAAGCTTGGAGACTCTCAGAGGTACAATGTTCTAGGAAGAAGCTATTGCAGCTGTCACACACTTGCCACCAAGCCTTCTTGCCAGCATAAATCCAAAGTGGAAGTGTTAGAAATGGCAGCTGTGCTAATAAAACAGATTTACAGCATTGACATGAACTCTTGGTTTACTACAGTTGTACCCGTGTGAAATAGGGTCCCACACCTTCGGGGAACAATTCCCACACATTGCCTAGGACATGCAACTCCCAGATCCCTGTGGCTTCCACTCCTCTGGGAGTGTGTCAGCAGTGTTGCAGGGAGCAGTGGAGCAAAGAGCTCTTCAGAACAGCGACTCTGCTCTCTTACTTTTCAAAAATGCTGAGAAATTTGAAAACTCACAAAAAATCTTAGCACTTTGAGCCTAATTAACATCACTAGAGCTGCTGAGGTTTTGACTATAGCAATAAAAAAATCTGCTATTCCACTCCAGATTTCAACTGAACTCATCCAAGAAGACACACTTACAGGACTTCAGAGTGGATCAAGTTCCTCCCACTGCTCAAGTGACTTTTTACTCAGATTAGCAGACACTTCCGTCATCCTATTAACACTTATATCATCAGCAGCATGCTCATTTACAATGTAAAATATGATCTTATCAGACAAAATGCTGCCTCTAATCTAAGTACGTGCAGACTGAAGTAAAACCCAAAACCTAGGGACTGATCCTGTCATCAACAGCATCACACCTAACTAAGAATGTGCTTGGATGTGTGTAGCACTATCTCAAACATTCTGAACAGTCCTTTCAAAAAGTCATAAAAGTGGGAAAGAAATCCTAATCAAGTACCTCTAGAAACTCAGGAGGAAAAGCCAACACATGAAAGCTAAAAGCACAGTAATGCCACTTAATGAGACATGGATACATTTTTATTACAATTTCAGGTGCATGGATTGAACCTAAGAAACAAACAAACCCAAAAATCTGAAGAGATAGAGTAATATTTTAGAGTCACATGATAAGTTGGGTGTCCCAAATTCATCAGGTGAATGCTTATCGCTCCCTGCCACACAGGTGACACGTCTCAGGTGTCACTCAGTACTGAAGGTGTGAAGTTTGGCAACATTACACTCAACACAGCCATCTTTCTACAGATCCCAACAGGCCTTGAATCCAACAGGATTAGAAACTGCATTGTTGCTGGATTCAAATACTGCAGTATGAATAAAGGTGATTTACAGCTGAATTATGAGCTGTTAAGAATACAAATAAACCATAGCTAAGTTAATTTTTCTCCTGTTTCAGAGACAGCACAGAGGAGAATCCCACACAAATGCCAAGTGCAGCATAAAAGAGAAAAAGAGGCCAAAAAGCCTGCCAGATATCTGCCAGAAACACACTGGTTTTCCTAAGTAGCCCACTCAGTTAAATTAAAAATTATATAACTTTTTCAATATCTTCCAGAAGAATTCCAGAGACAGATCATCAAACACTAAGCAACTTGAGTGCAAATGCCCATCTACTCTCTTTACTTTGTATTTAGCTTGCAAAACTGAAATGCAAGGGAAACCATTCAGGGGAAAAAATTGCCAAGTAGACTGATTAAATACACTCTATAAACTTTCTGCCACATGCTCACGTAGCAGAACTCAGAGAGTTGTGCTGAACTACAATGGACATGTTTTTAAGATCTCAGCTATTTGAGATGGGTCTTAAAGATTAGATTCTGTTCAGATGCTTTATTCTAAGTACTGGAACAGCAGCAGACAGCTTTCAGCTCCATTAAAATTAAAAGTTGTTGGGTTTTGGGGTTGGTTTGTTGGGTTT
Source organism: Hypocryptadius cinnamomeus (assembly GCA_013400635.1). Classification (NCBI taxonomy): domain Eukaryota; kingdom Metazoa; phylum Chordata; class Aves; order Passeriformes; family Zosteropidae; genus Hypocryptadius; species Hypocryptadius cinnamomeus. The sequence goes on along the minus strand of VYZP01065558.1, from coordinate 96,597 downwards.
TTTTAAGACTCCACTAGTCTTAAAAACCTGCACTTTTCAAGTGCAGTTTAAGTTGGGTAAATAAATTAATATTCATGAGCTATTTGATGCAAAGAATCAAGCTGTGCCTATCAAGATAACCATTAATTTTAGTGGGAGATGGCTCAATCAGACAGACTCACATAAAACTGGTCTAATCCCTTATCAGTTTAGATCCTGGAGAAGTAACAACAGTCTGGGATAGCTGCAATTATCTGTGGATCTACAAACCAGACAAGATACAAGACTCCTCCTCCCCATCAGCACACCTGCTGTCAAGATGCAAAGTTCAAAGTTTGGGCCTTTTTTTCCATAGCATATCTTATTTAATTACCATGGAAACAACATCCCAGGTACAGCTAGGCCCCTAAATGCTTGCTTAAATAAGTACCCTAAAAAAGGTAATAATCATCTGGACCTAATTCAGGCAGTTGGCATTGTAGCATATGCTGTTCCCCATGAACAACGAAAAGCACACTGGAGGATAGCAGGCGCAGGGCTCCAGGCCAAGGGGTGCAAAGTAACCCCCTTTACCTGTTGCTGGCCAAACATCTTCCCACAAGGTCTTCAACAACAATGACAAAGTTTCTCTCTGAAAGTGATTCTGTCCGTGCCACTGCTCTGCTTAGCAGATGTATCCAGGCTGTCCCTGGACTGATTCCCTGCCTGGAAATCACATCCAAGGGCCTCCCGGCCTCTTGTAGAGGATGGCATCCCTGCTCCATGCTAACAGCTCTGACTTAGTAACTTCTGCAAGACCGACAATTTTTTTCCAGGTACGTCTGTTGGTGTACTTCTTTATGCAGTTTTATAAGCATCCATTCTACAGCATGCCTTGGATTTGGATAAAATGAGGCCTTGCTACAGCAAACTTCCCTGTGCACTCCACCGCAACCAGATCTGCCACTGTGGGAAGTTGCAGATGTGATTTTTACGTACGGCAGCTATATCATCCCTTAAAAAGCCAAGTTAAGAATACCCGCTTCAAATAACCTGCATCCAGCTGAACAGACCGCAAGCAGACCCAACCTTTCCACGTTTGTACTCTGAATCACTCTTTTTGACAACTGATCTTGTAACCTCCCATCTGACAGCTCAGCACGGCGTGCCCAGGGCAGTTTCACAGAGACCGGTCCCACGCCGCCCCTTCCCGACGCACCGGAGCGAGACCTGCTATAAATGACACCTGGAGAGCAGCCAGGGTGACGCGAAGGAGGGCAGCAGCTCTCAGAGTTCGTGCCCGATAGGGCCGGGACACCGCGTCCCGCCGTTGCCGGCCCGTCCCCGTCTCCCACATCCCCGGCGACTCCGCGGGAAGCGCCGGGACGCACCTGCGCCCGTCACTCCTCCGCAGCAGCGAGCGAGAGGGCAGCACCCGGCGGCATCCATCCCTCCATCCCACACCCGCCGCCAAGCACCCCCCGGCGGCGGCACCGAGCAGCCTCTGCCGCCACGGCGAGGCCGGACGGGCGCCGGGAAGGCGGCGGCGAGCACGGCACAGCACAGCACNACCCGGGGCAGAGCCGGGCCCCCATCCCATCCCATCCCATCCCATCCCATCCCATCCCATCCCATCCCATCCCATCCCATCCCAGCCCCGCACGCCGCCACGATCCCCGTTATCCCGCAGCGCTGGAGGCGGAGGGGGGTGCAGGGGGGCTACACCGGCCTCCGCCGCCCGGGAGTTTTAAAGGGGCAGCGCGCCTCGCTAGGACGGGAGCAGCGGCTTTGCCCCGGGGGTGCCCGGAAGGCGGGAGGGCCGCTCCCGTTCCCGGTGCCGGCGGTGGGGCGGGCGCGGAGGGAGGGGCGGGGGCTGGGT
>VYZP01065558.1:76678-94446 GCA_013400635.1 Hypocryptadius cinnamomeus | reverse complement strand
CCCGGCGGCCAATGGGAGGGCGACGTCCGCTCCCGCACTGGGGCCGAGCGTGCTCCGGGCATGGAGCGGGCGCGCGGCCGGACACGCCCCCGGCCCGGACAAGGCGGGCGCGCCCCGGCGGGGGGTGGGAGGCACGGAAGGTACGGGAGGCACGGAAGGTACGGGAGGCACGGAAGGCCCATCGTGCCTCCCCGCCCGCCGCCCGGGCTGAGGGCGAAGGCCGAGCGGGCGTCTGCCGCCGCCGCTGCGGGAGCGTCTGTGAGCGGCCGGGGCCGCGCCGGTGCCCTCTGCCGTCGGAGCGGCAGCGGCGCCGCGGGCTCGGTGCTGTCGAGTTTCGCTGCCCGGGGTGCGAGGGCACAGCGGGAAGCGCCGTGCCCGAGCTGTTCCCTGCCAGCCCGGTTGGCTGCCCGTAGCCGGCCCACCCCCGCTGTGCGGTACCGGCGCTTCCCCGGTGTTATCCTGGGCTTGTGCCGCCCCCTTTTCCCTGCGGGGCCACCGGAGCCAGCGCCCTGCCCGAACGGGCTTGGCCCCGCGTGGCTTCTCGGCCCCGCTGAACAGATTAGGTGACTTCCGAAGCCGCGGCAGAGCGGGGCCGGGCCAGGGAAGCCGTGTCCCCACGGGGTTTCGGGGCACAAGGAGTATTTCACGCACTTGTTGAATCGGTCAGCACTGAAGCACGGCCTTGCCGGTGTTAATCACCGCTTCATTTAGCTAAGGGTAAAACTCCTGAGCACACGCATACCTGTAATGTGCGAAGTGCTTTCCTCGCTCTTTTCATCTGCCCTGTCATTTCCTTAGAGTGTAATTACTGCAGTGCTTCTAGCTAGAGTGTTTAGGTATCATCCAGATACATGCAAAACACAATGTTGTGCACATGTATCATTTTTTTAAAAGTTCAGTTCAGGTCTTTAGGGAAGGGCTTGCTGTTCGGGGTAAGAGTGAAGCTCCAAACTAAACACACTTAGGACGGTAATAACTAGAAAGAATGCTTGTCTGGCTTGGAGTGCCTTCACGTCGGTGGTTTGCTCTGCTTGGCAAGTTTTGTTGTCCAAGTGCAAGCCAGACTGAATTTAAAAAATGTAGAACACATTAATAATCAAAACTAAAGGTAAAACAAAAAAAAAAAATCTAGCATGTTTTCTCTAACATCACCCACATGGGACATCTTGCAGGATTAAATAGCACCAAACATGATTTTTGTTCCTGCTGACAGCAAGTATTCCCTCTTGTGGAGAGAGAGAGAGAGAGAGAGAGAATCTTAGCACATTGTGTGTACAAACTTAGTTATCCAAACATTAGTTTAGGGAGGAGAGTATGTGCCTAAAGAGAGCTAAAACCTAACTTCTTTTTCTCTTATTAACTGTAAAAATATAATCAGCTGTATCTTACACTGTATTTCTTTCTTTGTCTTTACACCCCTGTCTCCAGTGAGTTCTGATCTAATGTGAATGCAAAGAAATGCATTTGGTCAGCCTGGTTATTCTTTTAAATACGAGGGAGTTCTTCCCTATCCAGCAAGTAGAAATACTTGCTTCTCCAGTGACTAAACATACTGGCACATGTGGAATACATTTCTGTTCTCTTTCCCAAAAAGCCATGCTCTTACTGTATAAAAGAAACTAGCTGCTTGAACCTGACTTAAATTCCAATAACTTGCTGTTAAGTTTAGAGGGGAAAACGCCCAAGACTTTTTATAAACTTTTTGATCCACTTCTCGTTTCACATTGTCTTTCTGTTCTTTTTCTGTTCTGGGCATTACATGGCTAGGAATTTTGTTGGCTTCTCTTGCTGTTTTATATGTTTATGTACAGATTTACGTTGCTTCATACTTTCACTTTTGCCCAAAGCTCTATTTGCTTTGATTAAGTTTGTTTCCACTCACTGGTGTTACTAGCCCTGTATCCATCCATCCATCCATCCATCCAGCCATGGGTAACTGTCCTGATGTGTTTTCCTGTGTATCTTTTTCCCCCAAAGTTACCGATTTTTGCTTCCAAGACTGCCCTTGAATCCTTGAGAAAAAGTTTAAAGCTCTTAGGTAGTTCTTTGTGGACAGCCTCCAGCATCTGATGCAAGGAGGTGCTCAGGAGGGTGAGGGGCAGTGTCACATTCACTGTTGGTTGTCCTACCTGGTGCGTGGCTGATGGCCAGCCATGGACAGAACTGCACCTCTCACCCTTTGAGTTTCTTGATTTTCTAGGCATGCAGACTTCTTAAAAATGCTGTTGTGGCTGGTCTCAATAAATAGATCAATAGTTATTAGGTGAAATGGTTGGCCCCTCCTGTATTGGTAGTCCAGAGGGCTTGCCAGTACCTAGAATGAATTCACTGTTTGAGCCTGGGAAGAATCAGGTCTGTATCTGGTATTTCCCAGGAGAGGGCATAACCATCACCAATGTTCAGTTATTTAATGCTGGGCTTGGATTCAGTTGGATGGACTCATAACTTTTAGGTAAAAGATATACAGAGACACTGAAAATCCAGGTTAAAAGTATCTAACTTGTCTTTTATTGGGTTGTGTCACTCCCACTGGTGTAGGTGAGAGTGACTAACATCAGAAAGGAAAATCAGTTTTCCTATTTGAGCAGAGAAGTGGCAACCAAAAGGCTTTCTTTTTCCCACTCTGTATAGGTGTTTTTACTGTTTGTTAATATATCTTTCTCTTCCTTAGCTATTTATATTTCTGTATCCAAGTACCCACACCATGCCTTTCCAACACTTTGGTCTTGGTTCTCCTTTGCTCTTTAAGCCTTGGCAAATCACTCACACCTTTGTGAATCGCATTTCCCATCATGAAAGAGAAATCCTTGCCTATGTGTAAGGTATCTTTTATAGAGTAACTTGGGATTAAGATGTGTTACTAAAGTATGGCATCTGGATATTGGAGAAAATATCTGTTAAGAGACAGCTACTGTTGCATCTGTGCATCTACTGTAAAGTTTTACATGCAAGTCATTTGCTTTTCAGAGTGTAAAAAAATGGATTTGGCCAACCATGGACTTATTCTGCTGCAGCAGCTAAATGCTCAGAGAGAGTTCGGTTTCCTGTGTGACTGCACAGTTGCCATTGGGGATGTCTACTTCAAGGCACACAAATCTGTCCTCGCTTCTTTCTCCAACTACTTCAAGATGTTGTTTGTTCATCAAACCAGGTAACTCTAAAAAGGTTCACCGTTTAAATGTTTTTCAGTTAAGTAAGCTAAGGAAGTCTAGCAACAAAATGTTCTTTTTGCTTCTTGTTGTGACATAAAGAGCGTCTTAACTGCAAACTAGAACCTCACTTTCAAACATATTAAAGTCGAAGTGTGATTCATTAACGCTAATTTTATAATTTAGCATAAGTTCTTTATCCTTAAAAAAGCATAGGAAATTGAATTTCTACAATTGAATACTTCAAGGATTCTGTCTTCTCTCCTGCACTTTTCTTCCCCCATTCACTGTCTTCTACTCTGTCTTGACACTGTTCTTGACATTTGTGTAATGTTACATACAATCCAATAAGTACTTGCTAGGAGATTTTGAGAAATAAACTTACAGAAGAGATATATGTGTTTCATTTCTTTGAAGTTTATTGTCAATTAAATAATAGAATACTATGTAATGGTGGAAGATAAGGGGGTTTGTGGTACTTTTATTTCAGTGGGGGGTTTTTATTATTATTATTTCTGCACCACAGGCTTACATTGAGGAGATTGAAAAGATCGCCAGAGTGTGAGACCATTTTAAAGATTTTTTGGTCTTTTTCCAAGATACTTGAACTAACTCAGAAAGTTTGTTAAGTGATTCACACTTAACTCTCTGGCTAGGAGTTCTTAGCCAGAAGTGAACTGCTAGGACAGAAGTGCATTTGCACTTCTGAAGCAGGACTTCAGGCAGATATTATCAGTCTTGATGCCCTGTCAAGAGCACACTGTCATCTTTGAAAGACAGCATTGCAAGTTTACTTTTGAGTCATATATTTGAATTCAGAAGCGGTCACAGAGAGAGCTCAAGAAGGGTGCACCTCAAGAAATGGAAGAATTGGCTATAATTTCCTCATCAGCTTGGTAGCCTTCTGTAGTTAGAGCATTCAGACCACAGCATGCAATCATGTCCATTTCTCAATTTCTGTGGTTTATTTATGTTTTTTTTCAATAGAGGAGCTACAAATACTTATGAAAAATTATTAGAGTCCCAGTTCCTCTCCTGTTAGCTAACTGACCTCACAAAGATGTTCCCTTCAAAACAAAGGTTCTTGTGTGAACCTTGCCTTACTTTCTGCACAGAGATACAACTTAGCTAGAACAATGGTAGCTGTCTCAGTCCAGAGCTTTGTAAAGGTTGGTGCATGGGGCACACTCTGAGCTGGAGGGTGGTGTTGGTTTCAGTCCTGTTGGGCTGAAGAGGGGACCACAGTCAAAGCATCTCCCTTTGAGTGCTCTAATCAAGAGACTGCTAGGCTGACTAGGCAGTCCACTTGTGCTGCTGTTTCTCCCTCCCTATTCAAGGAAAAAATCTGTTATTCTGCTGTGTAAGGAACCTGCATTCCAGGGGTTACACCTGTTGCATCAGATCCCCAGGTGAATTCACAGCCTGTCCTTCATGGTTTCTGGATCGTAATGCACTTGGGACAATACAATACTGCACATTTGCAGAACTGTAGCTGTAAACTCTAGTAGGACATAGAAGCCCAGCAGGCAAGTGCCAGATGAATTAGGTGTTTTCAGGGCTAAGTACTGAGAAAAGTTTACTGGACTGTGAATTTAGAGTCCCGTGCTAGCAGGTTGTAATTTAGCTACAGATGTGTTTGAATCCAGCCAAGAAAAGGGGGAAAATGTCTTTGCAGTTTACAAAATATATTAATATGTGACAACACATTTACAACATAACAGCAGTTTAAAATGGTATAGGTTGCAATGGGACAGCTTTTCTTTCAAGCCAGTTACTTCACTGAGGAAAGAAGTCATCTTTCAAGTAGCTCCTAAGATTAGCTCTTTCACAGTAAAGCATTTCCCTTCATTTTTATTGCAGATTGTCTTTTGAATTTAAGTAGAAACTTCCTATTTTTATCAAGGCTTGAATAACCTAGAACTGGGAAAAAATATTTTCCTTGTGTCTTATTTATAATTTTCTTTCGCCTTTCAGTGAATGTGTCCGTTTGAAAGCGACCGACATACAGCCAGATATCTTCAGTTATCTCTTGCATTTGATGTACACTGGGAAGATGGCACCACAACTCATTGACCCAGTTCGACTAGAACAGGGAATAAAGTTTCTGCATGCATATCCACTAATTCAAGAGGCCAGCCTTGCAAGTCAGGGAACTTTTTCTCACCCGGATCAAGTCTTTCCATTAGCATCTTCATTATATGGCATTCAGATTGCAGATCACCAGATAAGACATCCCACTAAGGTTACGTCAGCGACTGACAAACTTGGGCGGGAACCACGGCCTCAGACATCCCGGATGAACCAAGAGCAGGCTTCTGAAGGCTCGCAGCTCTCGCAGTTGGGTGCAAATCTGCCACAAGTGACCCGGACAAATATGTCTGCTTCTGACCCATTGCCATCTTCCCTATCTCCGGAATTGGTGTCTGCTGCTGGTAATAATTCACCTTCAGGAGAAGAGGCCAATATGGAAGCATCTTCTTCAGATGAACAGCCTGCCTCTCTCACAATAGCACATGTCAAGCCAAGCATTATGAAAAGGAATGGAAGCTTCCCAAAATACTATGCCTGTCACCTCTGTGGTCGCCGGTTCAACCTGCGCAGCAGCTTGCGGGAGCACCTGCAGATCCACACGGGAGTTCCCTTCACATCTAGCCAGCAGGGAGAAAGTAATATTTCTTTGTCTCTCTGTAACAACACAGCTGATAAAGATGCCATGGAAGTGCCTGAAGCGGGGATGATTAGTGACAGCGAGCTGCAGCAGATCTCAGACTCCCCAATAATTGATGGGCAGCAGCAGTCAGAGACGCCTCCCCCCTCCGATATCGCAGATATTGACAACCTGGAGCAGGCAGATCAGGAGAGGGAGGTAAAGAGGCGGAAATACGAATGTTCCATCTGTGGTCGCAAATTTATTCAGAAAAGCCACTGGAGGGAGCACATGTACATACACACGGGCAAGCCCTTCAAGTGCAGCACTTGTGACAAAAGCTTTTGTAGGGCTAACCAGGCTGCCAGACACGTGTGCCTAAACCAGAGCATGGACACATACACGATGGTGGATAAACAGACTCTGGAGCTCTGTACTTTTGAGGAAGGCAGTCAAATGGACAACATGCTAGTACAGACCAACAAGCCCTACAAATGTAACTTGTGTGACAAAACTTTTTCAACTCCCAATGAAGTAGTCAAACATTCGTGCCAAAATCAAAACTCTGTCTTTACACTAGAAGAAGATCGCTCCATTCTGTTAGGTGGTGGGGACACAGAAGCCACAGAGACTGATAACGCAGTGTTAGCCTCCATCAAAAAGGAGCAGGAAGCAGTGTTGTTAGACTGAATGTGAAACCTATATCAATTTTTTAAAGTTTCTTTACTCATTTTTTATTAAATCAATTTTTTCCTCCCCCTACCTCTTACCTCACTTACCCCGCCATCTTTTCCAGCAACCTCCTTCCCACCCTTTGTCTTCAGCAACCAGAACTGTACTGGCACATTAGGAAATTGGACTTTGCCTCTCCCACCAAAACAAACAAAAAGCTCTTGCATCAAACCACAACAAAATTGATTTTAATACAAAGGAACATGTGAAAAAACAATCCAGCTAACTATGTTGATAGTATTAGTTATTCCAAATTTAATAGATTTTAAACAAAATTTAGATTGCTTAAAAGTGTATTTAGATACAATGATGAGTGTAATGAGAAACAGAGTATCAGTTTGGTAAGCAAAGGATATATGTGTTTTAGTTTCCCTGGTAGAAGGCATTTTGAGATCTGGCAGATTAAACACCGTGCTCTTTACAAGTCCGCATGCAAGTTGATTAAGGTTATAACCTAAGCCCTCGGAACTTTTCCTCAAGGAATGCAGAAATCTCTGTTCATTGAGTTAAAAAGAGCTGAGGGTGTTGGTTTTCTTTCAGCCATGTTTTCCTTCAAGTATGCCTTTGGGTATCTGTTTCAGAGTCAAGCAAAGTCGTTACTTAGTCAAATTCTGACTTAAGTAGCTGTAATAGTAATGTGATGGCAATCTTTATATATATATATATATAAATACTGTATATGTATAAAGATTTATATATATATAAAGTGTCTGTGTGTATATTTGGTACAGGTAAATAAATGCACACATCCTTTTTAAGTAACTGGCCGTCTGCTCTCAGATTCAGCCTGGAATGTCTTTTAGTTGTTTGACAAAGGTAGTCATTGCACAGGTTGCTTTTAGCCAAATTTGAAATGTCCTGAGCTGTGTGCATTTTTATTGACCTGTTGAAGAGGAGCCAATAGGTAAGTGTTGTCACCCAAGCTACCAAGGAAACTAGAGAAGTGGCATACTGGTGAGCACTGCACCATCTTTAGTGCAGCACATGCGTGTGTTGTTAGCTATACAGAGCTTTGAGTCATTCTGGATGAAAGGAGAGAGAAAAGCTTTATTCCCTTACTCAGGCAAGGAATGTCAATGATTTCATTTGGTCTAATGGTATGAGTTAAGAGGAAGGAAAAGCGGTGTTCTAGCAACAGGTGATCATGGTTGTTTTAAAATGAATCTGTAGTGCTGGCTGGGAAATTCTGCTCTATGAGTTATTTTGAAAGCCAAGACAAAGCCTGCAAAAACTGAAAGGGTGAATTCTGTAGTTTTCGTTACTGCTGATGGTAGTACTGCATCTTTGTGTTAAAAATCAAGTTGTTGATTTTTATTATTTTATATAGATGCCCAGATTTTTTACTGGTAGCCTAAAAACCGAAACTGACAGCAGCAGTGAAGCCCACTGAGCAATTACTGGGCCAACAGAAGGTCTAAGTGGACAGAAAAAGTGCCCCATCATAAATGGAGACAGTGTGTGTTTGGGGGGAGGGGTGGGAGAGGGCAAGTCACAAACCACAGCTCTTCTCTGTGTATACGTTTAAACTGAATATCATCTTTTTGTGTATAGTTAAGTTCTCAGATTTGTAAGTTTTTATACATCATTTCATTGAATAAAAACTGAATTAAATGGGATATGATTTATTGAGTTGAAGGTGAAAGGTTGTTGGTGTTCGGTCTTCCTGGATGAGCTCTTGCTGAATCAGTTTAAAAGCCAAGCAATGTATTCTGTTTATCAGACTAAAACCTCCATCACACAGGTGAACAATGAGCTTACTAAAATTTGAGGTGGATTTAGCACAAAAAGTCTCTACATACTAGATTTTTTCCCAGCTTATTATAATGTGAGCACTATTGTAAAGTTTATTGTAAGTGGTACTGATTTTATTATCTCTCTTTTATTAGAGTAATAGGTTTAAAATCAATTGACTTCAAAGTATAGAAGTCTTTTGAGGTAAAAAAATAACATCTTACAGAATTATTTTAGTGCTGCCCATTTTAAAACTTTAGGATCTTCATCTACCAGTATAATTTCATTAAATGTGGGTTTTATTTCATCTTTCTTAGTCAAAATGCTCTCAGAATAGAAAAACAAAAGAATAAACCTTTCCTAGTTCAGGGTAGCGTCAGCTTTTGAGGTATCTGTGGTTTAGGGAATAGTCACAAGTTCATTTCCAAAATGACTGAAGCTGCTAAAGGTGCTGCCATCTCAGCTGTTAGTTACTGCTTAGATGCTTTTTTTTTTTTTTTTTAAATCCAGTGTTCCAGTTCTGCTGTGGGGCAAAGTACAGCAGTTCAGCTCAACTCCCCAGATGGCTGGTTGTGTAAGGGTGCACGTGGCCACAGCATTTGTTGTGAAACATTATTCCTGCTCTCACTTCTCCTTCTCCACTCTTTGGACATCATGATGTTTGCTAGGTTACATGTTGAATGGACTCAAGCAGAAAACAACCAGTCTTAAACTATTTTTCTGTCAAACCTGTTCCTTATTTTAGCTCTGCAGAAGGTTTTGAACAACTCACAGATTGTGCAGAGATGGAGATAAGCTGGGAAGAGCCTTACTGAAGCCAGTGTTGCTGCTGGCAACATCCAGGATGCAGAAGATGGGAAGTGGTGACTCCCACTTGGGCAGGTAGCTCCTCTGGAGGGCAGTGTGGCTGGTGTGCTGCCCAGCAAGAAGGAGCAGAGTAGGGCAGGGAAACAAGCAGCCATGGAAAGAGTTGGTTATGATGGTCCTGCTGCTACAAGGAACGTGAAATTGCAGGCTCAGCAGAGATACTTTCACCTGTTAATATTTATTCTTATGAAATAACACTGTCAGGTAAAGAGAAAAAAAAAACCACAATAAAGAGACTGTGTTTAATATGTGTTGAGCTATGATAATGGTTTCTTTTAAATACCCTTTTATTGTCTGATGCTGCATTGGAATATTTAAGTCATTGCCTTTCAACTTCATGAGCAGTTTTGTTCCTTTACAACAAATTAAAAACAGTATATTCTGGTTATTAACAGCTGCATCAAGAATTTGGGAAATTGCAGCACAAATACAGTTTTGCTCAGGCTTCTTTTTCTAAACCCTCTGAATTATTATTACAGTTAGAGATAACTCCAGGGTTTATTTCTCAGTTTGACTTGGAGATTTGTGACTGAGTTGCTCATTGCTCATTCAGTCTGCTCACCTGCTGAATTTGTGAATTTTCTGCCAAATAAAAGCAGACATCTTGGCAGGAACTGCTGAGGAGTCGGTGAAAACCTGCCATCATTCAAGGCCGTGGGAACTTCAGCTCCATGTTTTTCCAAAGGAGTGTCTTCAAAGGTAATTTCCTAGGCATGTCACTCGACATCTCTGCCTTGACTTCAAAAGTACCAAACACCTACAAATTTCTCTGCTCCAACAGAGGATTATCACTTCTGAAAGTGAAGTTTGCAGTCCATTGCAGTCAATATTTTTCCATCAAGTACCTTCTCCATCACTGCTCTGATAATCAGTCTGCTTCAGCAGGGAGAGAAGTTATCAGAAGATGCTTGTATTACAAACATTGAATACTTAAAATTGTGCTCCTGTTTACACTGCAGAGCCTTCAGTTGCTGTCTTGATGTTTAAAAAAACTGGCTGGCTCTTCAGCTCCAAATCCCATAAAATAACAGCCTCAGTCACAAAAAGTTGTCAGTTGCAAGAGGGAAAAAAAAAAGAAACCGATTTCATTCTGTTTACTTTAAATAATTTCTTTGGCATTGCAACATCTCTTACATCTTTTTGTAAAGGAGACCTGGTTAGACTCGAGCAGGTGCTCTGGTACCTGCTGGCATCACAGTCTCAATGTTTTTTTCCCAATCTGCTTAACTGGAGGATTACCTTGTTTGGGTATTTTGCCTTTTTGGAGAGTAATGCAATTCTTTAGATATCCTTGTCCCAAGCACTTAAAGATTCAATCTTAACCAAGTTCAAGTAATTTTCCTTGATTGTATTTCCACACCTTTTAATCTTGAAAAGTAAACATGTATAAGGGAAGTTAATTTCAGAGTTCTGTCATTGATTCTCTTATTTATTGCTTCCCAAAACTCAACAAGTGTTGTAAGATACTTCATAGTTATGAATGATTAGGAGTAATCGGGTTACTTTAAAACAATAAAATTTAAAACCAATTAGATTCCTACTTCAACACTGTAAATGTTACACTGTTAATTACAGCAGCATACTTTGGTTAATGAAATCTAGGTGACAGACTACCAGTGGTGATGGAAGCTGACTGTTCGGTTAGTCCAGCTGTTACTCTGACACAGAATGTTTCTATTTCTATAGCTCTTGTTTTGTTCACTTGTTTTTGTTTGTAAAAATGCCCATTGTCACTGCATAATGAAATCCCACTCGTACCAAAAGTAGAACAAAACAGAGAGAAGCAAGAAATCTTTTGCAACACCATTAATGTGTATTTGCCAAACCATCTGTGATCATCTCTAGAAATAAGAGAAATTCAATGTCCTTAAATATGGGCTTCTATCAACTCTGCCATTAAGAAGGACATATTTAGATGAAATTTGGCTGAAACCACGTAACACATTTCCTCTGCAGTACAGCCCTGGTGCTGTGATGTTGGTGCATCCATGCTTTTAAACAGGTCACGTGTGCCAAGATGTAAGAGCTCAGCATGACCTTGGAGCAGCTGTCAGTGACTTGTCATTCCCTGAGGTGCCAGTGTTTCAGTGCCAAAGGAGCTGCCAGCAGGACTTCCTCATATTCAGTCCATACCTATTGCCTTGGCCAAAGCTGAAGCCTTCCTGGAGCCTTAGGAAATCTGCTCAGGGAAGAGAGAAGCAGAACCACAAAATGAAAGTTAACACAAATGTTCACTTACTGTACTGCTCTGTAGAGTGTGGAGGGGGTACCCAGCACTCCAGCATGCCTCAGCATAGATCCACAGCCTGTATCCAATCTGCTGACTGCGTCAGGACTCATTTTGAAGCAGCTCATACACTTTCTAAGGGAGCTTCCTGATCAATCCATTGTTTCCTTCTATCCTTAATCTCTCAACCGTATAGTTAAAGCACTTTCTATTTTGTTACTACTGTATTGTGCAATTCCAGTTTCAGCAGTGAATTATTTTATATATTGCCATTGTTTATTTGGGTCTCTCAAATTCACAGAGCAATGTACTCTGTCAATCAAGATTTCAGGAGCTTGTTAGGTAAAAGTCAAGCCAGGCTTCAATCCACAAATTAGTCTGATCTTTCATTGTGTTGCTTCAACAATTCACACGTTCATTAACTCAGGAAGTGACTGAAGCACATGCTTACAGCAAGAGAGTTGCCTGGCTGGGGGTGAGGGTGCTCATCCATCCTTTGCTTCACACTGCAGGTGTCCCCTCCATCAGCCCAGGAAGCAGGAGAGCTTCAGCAGCCTGGCTTCTGCTGGATCTGCTGCCAAAGGCTTTTGGGGTAAGCTGGTGTATCCCTGCCTCCCAGCTGGGAGGCCTGGTCTACACCTTTCCTGTGGCTTGTTGCAGCTCACTCTGAAGACTTCCAGGCTCATCAGACTCTGCCAAGCTGTGCCAGGCTGCGGGCGCAGGTGCCGCTGTTCCTGCAGCCACCGGCACTTCTGCCAGCAAGGCTGGGCCTGGGCAGGGGCTGTGCCTTGGGAGCACCGAGCAGGAGCCAAGAGAGAGCTGCTGTGGATCCAGGCCCTGTTTCTGCTGCTGCCCTCTCATCTCCTGGCTTGAGCCAGTCTGGCACCAAATGCAGCAGCGATCTGGAACTCTGCTGCAAACGCAGCTCTAGATAAGGACAAGCACAGGCTTTAGGGCGGCCCTGAATATGGACACTGGCCACAGCCTCTCTGTTGGTGTTATACTGCCAGCTTGAACTTCCCAACCCAGCAGGGGCAGGCCTTTCCTGAGTGTCCTATAAAAGGGTGAAGTCTGGAAAATGTGGAAGGTCAAGTCCTTCCACCCCCACAGCAGTGCTCGAAGGATGTGAAGTGAAATAGTCACTCAAGGCATGTGATTGGCAGCTGCTGAGGAAAGGAAGGGATGCCCCATCTCCAAACCAGCACCACTCCAGCTGCTGGCGCACAGACAGATGTATACACAGAATATGGAGTAATAATTGTTCAATAATAATCTTGTTCTTTGATATGATTGCATTCTTACACAGAATTAAATTTTTTTAATCTCATTTTGAGGCACCTTTGCAATACTGATAACAGAATGGGACCCAGAACAAGTCCTGATTTGTGCACAAGAACTGGAAAAAAACATTTGTAGAAACTTCATCCTTGTTCACTGGGTTTATTAAGGTTCAAAATTTTCATGCCCTTTTTAACAAAACTGTAGTATGATATCAATTTTTTAAAAAACATACTACAGGCATGACTTGAAGGATGTAAGTGTTGCTGTGCATCACTCTCCTGTCATATAGGAAATGTCTCAGAGCAAAGGACCACAATGTCACCAGTTTTTTCTGAGTTTATTTGCTGCAAGTGAAGCAAAAATCAGCAGAAGGAATCAGCTGAAATATGAATCAGCTTTCATCTGTGTGCAGAGCTGTGCCACGTAGAGTGGAAAGCCAACATGGTGAAACAACAGCTCAAACTAAATGGGCAGAGTCTGAAAGAACTGAGCAGTTGCTCAGGAAGTAGCCAGCTAAGCTGTGAAGCTGTGATCATGCCTGTAAGGACACCACCTTTCCTGTTTTGGGGTGGGGTTTGGGTTTTTTGTTTTGCTTTGGGATTTTTTTTGTTTTGCTTTGGGATTTTTTGCATTATATTAACTATTTCCTCCTAGAAGAGTGATATACTTGTCCCAGGGAATGGGAGCACTACCTTCAGCTCTCATTAGCTCAAGGGTCAGAAATCTCTTAGCTTGGGATTTGCATTTCTGTCTTAAAAGAGCATATTAGGAATTTGGAAATGATGGCTGTATTAATGTTTTTCCACCCTTCCCCCCACCATAGATAGCTCCTCTTTCTCCTAAAGGAGATGTTTTATGCTTCTAAAAAGAAGTTGACCTACAGAAATTAAAAGTCATCAATTCCTGTATCAATGGTAGACCCATGAGAAAGTCATCAAGTGTTGCAATGCCATAGAAAACATCTCCCTGCTTCAGATACCCTTGCAAGGGAGTGTGAGCTGATGGTTTACTCTACGTCTGGCCATGCTGGTGGGCTCCCTCAGAGTGCTTACAGGAGCTGAGGTTTTGCATGGTGAGAGGAAAAACGTGCAGCTGCTGCTGCCAAGAGGATTTATTTGCTCTGTCACGCAGCTGCCAGTAGCGGTACTCCCTTGCAGAGCCACACCTCCGTGGTGACTCTTGCATGAGGAAATGAGCACATCTATTTCCTATTGCTGTCAAGGAACGTGATTAAACATGGCTCTGAGAGCTGGGAAATAGAGATACAATGACAGTGGCACTTAGCACTGATGTCTCTGCCACTGAGCATAACGAGGGTCTCCAAAGCAGTGACACTCCAGGCTTCAAGAGATCTCCTGGACAGAGCTGAACTGCTCTGCCTGAAGTGAAGCAGGAGGTTTTCAGAAGTGCCAGCTTGCAAAGTGCTAGAGACAAGGGCAGTTCCTCAGTCTGTGTTTAAAACCTACCAGCTGGGTGGCAAAATTGTTTTTCAGTGTCTAATGGGACCAAGAAGATGCATTTTGTGGTATCATCCTGCAGCAGGAAGTGTGTTAAGATTACACAAGTGAGTTGCTCCAGCTCTCAGGAACCCAAAGGAGACCCCAGGGAATTCAAGGACATGCAGAAGCAATGGCTAGGTCCAGGAATGGCACTGCCTCTGACAGGGACTTTGGTGGCAAAGTCACTTGCTGCAGCAGCCATGCCGGGCCTGTCAAGAAGGCCACAACCTCAGCACTCTCAGACCAGTTCCTGTCCTGGCCACGCTCCCCCTCAGCTTCTCATGCTCCTCTCTGGCAGAGCAAGGGAAGCTGGAATGTCCTTGACTTGGGGTAAGCACTATTCAACAACCACATCACCACCGTGTTATCAACATTATTCTCACACTGAGCACGAACACATGGCACTGCACCAGCTGCTAGGGAGGAAATTAACTCTATCCTAGCCAGAACCAGGACAAGGATTAGGGTTAGGGCTGGGAGAGAAACAGAGTGGTAACCCCTCACCAGAATGGGGCTGCAAAAGAGCTGCCAAAGGAAGAGGGAGGCTGTAGAAAGTCAGTGTAACCACTGGTGGAGAGTGCAGGCGTGGGACACTGCCTGTTCAGCTGGAATGACACCAAACAAGTATTTTAACCACTGCAGCCACTTAAACAGGATGTGATTTTCTCCCCTTCTCACTCAGTCTTCTCTAATTTCAGCCTCAGTTTTCCCTTACACTTGAGAGCATGTGCAGGACATGCCCCTGTTTCTGTCCTCTCTCACGATAGGAAAAGGGAGAAGGAGGCAGAGGAATCCTTGATGTCCTCCATGAGGGGAGTGTGTTGAGATGTTTTCCATGATCTTGGCTCTCTTGTGCAGACCATGGCATGGAGCACACATGTAGCTACTCTGAGCATTAAAGGCATTGCTTTTTATGACCATGGCAAAAAGGTAAGGTCTTCAAAGAGTAACTGTCAGCACCCCTGAATGAAGCCTCATGAATAAAGCTCCTTACTCTGCTACAACCTTGGCAGTTGTTCTCCATGGGTGCCCAGTGTGTCTGACAGAAATAATTATGAAAGTTTTATTAATGACAATTTACTCTCCCAAGATTATCTTATTTTCCCAAGTAGTTCTTAGAGATGGAGATAGAAAGGTCTCAGTTAAGCAAATGCAGAAAATGGTCTAGGGAGCAGCTACATATACCACCTTTTCTGATGCAGATTTCACTGGAGTGTAAAAAGCTTTGGGAGTGAGGCAGTCCATGCTTACCACAGAAATAAACACTCATGCTCTTCGCTTTTCAAAAAGCTTTATTAGAGGGTAAGTGCACTTGCCTTCATGATGACCTCACTGCCCAGCTTCCTCTAAAATCATAATCTCTGGCTTCCTATTCAAAATAATTTTATAGCAAATTGTTACATATGACTTCATTCTTACATCCTCTTTGGAACCCAAAGTGGCTTGACATTGCATGTGTCCAGGCAGTCACTCTTGCTCCAGTCCACAGCCATATCCTGGATGTACAGTGAGGGGGGCTACAGCACTAGGGTCTTCTTATGTTGTGGGGTCCATTCCCAGATTGCATTTTTCCTTAGTAAATTATGGAGTAGTCAGATTATTATACTTAATCCTAGAATATGCCTCCTCCTAAAGTCTCTGGCACAGCATATAACTAATTTCTTATTCTGGGACAGGGATAACCTTTGGATTTCTTGTAGCAACTGTTTGTCTCCCACCTGTCCATCTGACTCCCCAAAAGATGAATTCGTGACTGGGCCCTTGTTCCTGTGCTGCTGGTATTTCTACCCCAGCTGACTGTGGCTGTGTTGTCCCAAGTGTCCACAGTCTTTACAGGTTTTGTGAAGCAGCCTCGTCCTCCATCACTGATGCACTGCCGCACAGTGACCTCTTGTGGAAATTTGCACATTTCCAGCTCTTTAGGCAACGTAGCATGCGCTATACGTGTGCTAGGACTAGGGTTTAAGCTTTGGAATAAACAAGTAAATGTATAGTGAAGTCCCTGACAGGTGACAGAAAACCTCATCTGATCTGCCCCCAGCGCTGGGGTCATGAAAAACATTTCTTTCACGTTGATAGTTGCCATCCATCATTAAGAGGAGTGACTGTATCAGCTATACTGGGAACAAATGCAGTGACAGTTTTGGCAGCAACTGTTGGGCCTCCATCATCTGCTGTTAGTTGCTACTTGCTGTGCAGGTGCCCAAGAGACTACATCCCTAAAACCTTCTGCCTTGGTCATTACTTTTTTGAAGCTGTACTTTGTCACCACCATCCCTGGGTATGGATGGCAGGGGATTTTTATGAAGAGGGAAATTCAGCTAATTGATGTAAGACAGGTGTTGTCTGTACATTTAACTGAGTTAGAGTTTGCTCTTCATCTAAGTACATTTTCCACAACCACTTATACTCAGTGGTGCTTCTGTATTTCCCCAGTTTGCTTCCTCCTTTTCACTTAGACACAGGCTGGCTCTTTTTCTTTTCCATTACCTTTATTTTCATTGATGTTCTCCTCTAGTTTTATACCATTTGTGGTACATACTGGGTGTGTCTGCAAACAGGCTGAAGAACCTCTTGGAAGGCATTGCCACTTAACCTTGGCTAATGACTCCAGTGCTCGCTCAGCTTCCCTTGCCTCACACTGCAGGTGTCCCCTCCATCAGCCCAGGAAGCAGGAGAGCTTCAGCAGCCTGGCTTCTGCTGGATCTGCTGCCAAAGGCTTTTGGGGTAAGCTGGTGTATCCCTGCCTCCCAGCTCAGAAGCCCAGTCTGTACCTTTCCTGTGGCTTGCAGCTCACTCTGAAGACTTTCAGGCTCCAAAACCAGCAGTGATCTAGAACTGAACTTGCATTTTCCCTTCAGAGCCCACTAAAGCAGCTCATCATTTCACATGTGTGTTTTGTGCACATGCATCACTAATGCAAGCTAACACTCTGCCCTGATTTTACTCTTCTACAGCTGCCAGAGCTGGGCAGAATTTCAGCTAGGTGGGATGACAACGACTAGAAGTTTGTGCCTTTGCCACATCTATTTTTTCCACCTTTGGGGGTGCTAGGAAGAGGAGATAATGGTTCTACGCTCACGGAAGGTGCAGCCTGGGTCGATTTTTCTTTTTTGTTTGTTTTTGAGAGAAGCCCCAGCTGAGCCTCCTCCCGGCCGAGCATGCAGCGGCGGTGTGCAGGGACAGCACTAGATGGTGCCGTCACACCAGCGCAGCCAGCCGGGCCCTCCGCGGGGCAGCCGCTGCCACCCGGCAGCATCCCGGGCAGCATCCCCGGCAACACCCCCGGCGGCATCCCCGGGCAGCATCCCCGGGAAGCATCCCCGGCAGCATTCCCGGGCAGCATCCCCCGGCAGCATCCCGGGCAGCATCCCCGGCAGCATCCCCGGCTGCATCCCCAGGCAACATCCCCGGCAACACCCCCGGCAGCATCTCGGGCAGCATCCCCGGCTGCATTCCCGGCGGCATCCCCGGGCAGCATCCCCGGGCAGCATTCCCGGGCAGCATCCCCGGCTGCATTCCCCGGCAGCATCCCCGGGCAGCATCCCCAGCAACACCCCAGCCAGCATCCCCCGGGCAGCATCCCCGGGCAGCATCCCCGGGCAACATCCCCGGCGGCTTCCCCCGGCAGCATC
>VYZP01065558.1:40225-61045 GCA_013400635.1 Hypocryptadius cinnamomeus | reverse complement strand
CTCAAGTTCAGAGACAGGCATTGTAAATTACATCTATGGCATATTCAAGACACCAAAAGATTCTTGGGCTTGGATGCTGTCAGGATTTCAGTTTAATATTGTTCTTGACCCTAGATTTTGTGCAACAGGCGAAAGTGCAAGGCCAGGAAGGAACACACTCTTCTCTCTGACCAAACCTGTTAGAGTGCCAAGATGAGAAAATAAAATTATTTTAAAATATTCCATGTTGAACAGCAACACCCTAGAAGAAGACATGGTCCCTTTCTTTTAAGCTGTACGTGTGCTACTTCAACATGCACAGGCAGAAGGAGACAGCTTTACAAAGCATGTGATCATCAACTTCCTCAACATGATTTGGTTTTTATTTGAACCACCTTGAAGTTGTCTGCAGCTGGCCCTGCTTTGCTGGAACACCTGATCTCCAGAAGTCCCTCACCACCTCTTGCCTGGTTCTCCCTTTATTAAGGGCTGCTTCTTCAGAAGCACACAGACAATGCAGTCCATGTAAAACTGCAACTAACTACACAATAAGCAAAACAAAATCTACAAGGATACTGGCTTCTAACTGCTATGTGGAAGGCAAATTATAATTATGTTTCACTATCAGCACCCTACTGGTTGTTGTTTCCCAGTCAACATAAGCAAAGCTTTTTGTTTTTCCTTTATCTAACAGTTTAATATTATTTACCTCAATTGTTAACTCCTAATTCAATTAAAAGCCTGACCTCTGCTAACATGCTAACTCCCCGAACATTTCAGACCTGAGATGTTTGAACTGAGCCATTTGTGAGGGTGAAGGGTAAGACAAAAGAGACATTCTGAAGAAGAAGCCAGAATTTTTAGTCTATTGGTAATATACCTCTTGCAAACATCAGTACAATCAACAAGCAAAATAACTCTAATCAATCAAACACTGTATTTTATTTCTTTAGTTTTATGTTGAGACTATACAATGATAAAGTCAAGGAACCACTCTTGTATCTGTGTTCATTTACTCCTAGGTCTGGAAATAAAGTCCTTGTCATTTCCATAAAACAATGTAATTTAACAGAAAACTGTCAAAGGTTTAACAGGAATTCACAAAGTTAGAGGCACTTCTTCAGAGACTGTTTTCAAAACATCACATACTTTATAATTATTTAGTAACAGGTACTTTAATATATTCTCAAGCTTGCTTACACTAAAAATTATTCTTTTGGCTTAACCAGCTATGAAGCTAAATGCTGATCATTTAACATTGAATAAAAAATTTCCTTGTGAGCCAGGCCTCTCAGCATCTCTGCTGGAAACAACATCTATAAATTCTTTCTGTTTGTCCCAGCCCTGCATTAATGCCAACGTGCTTACTCTTAGACACATGAAAATCTCCATCTGACATGAGTTAGATAAAGGTAGACTGACATACAGGGCTGAGAACAAGTGGGGAATTCTGGGTCTAAGTGGGAAGGACCAAAAGTACAGGAAGGCAGAAGGGAGTGGAGAAGGCAGAAGACACTTGGGACTGCTGAGCAGCCAGAGACATGGATTTCTATGGGCTCACCTTTCCTTTTGCAAACATTCCCTGGGAATGCATGCCCTTCAAACATTGAAAATCCTGAGGTTTCAAAAAAATTGTAAAAAGGTGACATTTCTTTTTGTATTTATTCCTAAATTTTTCCTAATTCCCTTAAGAAAACATCCCTTTGGAAGTTTCCTTCCAAATTTCCTTCCAATTCTGTCTCAAACCAGAACAGGTGTTTAGTGTAAATTCAGTGTTTAAGATGAGTTTCAGGTATTACAGATAAATGGGATTACTGTAAGAGTAGAATGATAAAGAATATGAATAAATGAGGCATTCCATTTCCAAAGAGAGATAAGATGTAAAACCAGTATATAAAGGCATCTCTTTATATTTAAGATAAGCATTCAAAGGGTTTTTGCTTATTCTGTTTATAAAATGAGGCGTTGATAACATCCTAAGATAAAGACCATGTCTCTGTAAAATGTTTTGCAGCTGAAAAGAGCTGTGACTATTACAAAATCTGCAGGTATGGGTATGCATTAAGATAGCAACTGCAATTGTAAAAATAGAGAACACCGAGTTTAGAGGCAGTGATAAGCTTTCAAAACTGTTAAATCAAGCTGACAGTAATTAGGTCTTACTTCTGAGTCCGTCCAGCAGACACACTACCTTGCAACACTTCACTAAACACAGTGCAAAAGGAAAAACTAACAGAAATATTGACTGACTGAACACACACTTACTAATACCAGTCTGAAAAGTCACAGATCCTACTACGACGCATCACACTTCCATCTCTCCCTCACGATGCACAGATGATATAACTAACAGATCTTGCCCAAGCACTACCCCTTCAATTCCACCAAAGGATTTAACCTGTCCAGAAGGTATTTCATCCCCAAGTCAACATTCCAGTGTCAGCTGTTAAGTGACCTGCTGCTGTTGCACCGAGTCTCTTTGTCTCTTTCTCTAACACGTTAAAACCCTGTAAGAGTCTTTAAAACTGAATTTCTGATGCCCTTCCTGAGTGTTTGAGTAAAGAGGTGCCATTCAGGAAATTTGCCTGCATGTTGGCAGGAGGCTGCCACTGTTGTGTGACAAAGCTCCAGTGGCACAAATATCCAAGCTGTACTTCCACAACGTATACACCTGCAACTTTACATTTAGCAGTTGAATTCTATAGTCATGTTTTTATTAATGATACTTCAGTGCCCAAACACTGTGAGGGCAATTCTGAATGCAGAAAGGTTTGGAAGTTACACAAGGAATTGCTGGTCAGAGCTCTGTAGTATGTCATGACCACAGGTATTCTGGCAAGACAACTAGCACTTTCTGAATTTTAATTCAGTGGTTTTGAAAGCACCTTTAAGAAACACCAGACAGGCTCATCCAAACAGCTACAAGAAAACAAAACAAAACAAATAAAGTAAAATACTGATATGAATAACATTTCCTTAGGTCTCTCCTGAGCAGGGCTGTACTTTACTAGCTACGTGCTAGCCAAGGAATAGAATACAACAAAAATATACCTAGAGGAGGTGATAAAGATCAGGGGTGATATCATAAAATTGATACACTTAGCTGTTTAAAATCCACTGTGGCTAAGGACCAACACTGAAATTCTATTTTAACTGCTTACACACCAGTTAACCTTTCAAATATTTTTAATTGAATCAAGGTGCTGCTCGTGTTTTAGTAACTGCAACTTTTATTCTGAAAGAAACTTTCAAAACTGACAGTCCTGAGAACTCAAAGGTGCTTGATTTCACAATTTCCTAAGTACTTAGCCCACTGTTAGAATTCATTTCTATTTTATCAGGAGCATGCTGATCAGTTGTTGGAGAATTAGTATTTTCAGAATGACTGAACTCCTGTCTCATCCCATTAAAATTAAAATGAGTAATTAAACTCTACTTTTTGTAGACTGACAGACATGGTCAGCAGTGCAACTTAACTGCTCCCAGCTCTCATCTCTCTCCAGAAGTGAAAATGTGTTTCTCCCCTGGTAGCTGCCAAAGAGTTAAAAAAACCACCCTGACTGCAAGAGTTAAATCCACAGCACTTCATGGGCTCGAAGTCAACCATGTCAACATCTGGAGTTGGTTGACTTTTCCCCCTAAGGATTTGCAGCATGGCACTGGATTTTTTCCATGAATTCCCTACATTCTCAATCTCTCAGATGGATGTGACACACACCCAGCGCCCACCTCACAAACTCCTCTGGCCACTGCAAGGCTCCAGAGGACTTTGTACTGTTTTCATTTATTCAGTGTTTAGAGCCAAATCGTGCTGTTGGTCACATACACAACTCTCTCACTAGGTTTGCATGAGCAAAAGCAAATGCTACAGCCCTGAGGTGTATTTCACAATCATTTGCCTTTGTTGTGTCTAGATTTGCTACAAATACAACTTGTAAAAGAAAAAAAAAAAGCCACAAACAAACCACCAGCTACTGCTCTAAAACTCATATGACACAAACAGAAGGCCATTAAAAAAATCTGAACCAAGCTTGTATTTGTCAAATGCAGTTTTCTGTTAACTGCACAATTCTTCTAATTATCATTAGAAACATTAATGACAATATAAAGAAAGGATAAAAATTCATACAAATGAGTAAGTAAAAACCAAGACACAGCTTGAAATTATAATATCTCTAAAAAACCTACCCTGAACAGATTTATTTAGAATAAAGTAGCTATGTGGAATTATTTGTGAAATTGAGCACTTCAGCATTAAAAAAAAAGAGAAAAAAAAAAGAAAAAAAGAAAACCAATCCGTGCTTTTAAGTTTCCACTGCAGAGTGTACAAACTGGGCATTATACCACAAATTCAGATTATTTTAATCACAAGTTTCAGAAGGTTGGATTTAATAAATCAAACACACTACTCACTTCACAGTAACAAAATAACACAGAAATATGATTGTGTATTATCCTTCTAACAATTCCATTTTTTTAAACTACAACAGTGACATTGCTGCTTCTTAATGTATTTTTAACAAATTCTTCCTTCCTTTGCCTGCCACACACCGTATTTAATTCCACTTCAATGTACAAACAATTCTTCCATAAAAAGCACATACTACATCCTTCTCCCTTCTGTTCATTCAATTTTCCAAGGACTGACTTGCCATGTTCATTGCAGGGAACAAGTTCTTTCAGATTAATTAAATAATGGGGGAGGAATTACAGAGATTTTTGCATGCTAAATCTCACCATGTATCCATGCAATTCATGAGCTTTTCAACCATGTTATTCAAAAGCTTTTGAAACAAGTACTATTTAGTCTTCAGTTCTCTGATGCTTTGGAGGCAACTGAAGAGTTAGGTGTTAAAATCTCACATACTTTTGTGCTCATTTTTAAAATCAGAAAAAACAAACAGGCTGCAAAATATCTATTATTTTTCATGGATTAGAGCTCCTTTAGAAAGCAAAAGCAGCATCCCCAGAAAATGACATCATAGAAAAGTAACTGAAAAAACAAACAAACAAAACCCCAAACACACAGTCATTTCGACTATGATGCTGTAGCATTCTAACATTCCCCAAAAATCTTTATTTTTAGAAGATTTTGATTTAGCTGTACTCATCTGCTCAAACCCAGAGATTCTCAAATTCCAATTCTGAGCCCAGCTTCTCGAATTCCAGCAGGAAAAGTTATGTATGTCATTTATTCAAGATTAAGATATTTCTTTTTTCATTTCAGTGTTTCAAGAAACAGCCCTAAAAATCAGAAAACAGTGTAGTTCTTTAAAGACAAACAGAAGCCTTTTAAAGCCAGAAGGGTCACTAGCTATGGCTTGGATATAGTTGCTGTAGTTAAAAATTCTTCATTAAATACACTCACAATAATAAACTGCTCTCAGACCAGCACAGCTGTTCTGTTTGGGAACCAAACCAGCATGCTACAAATATTTATGAAATTTCATGGTTAGACATGCTGTCCACATCACACATTCAGTGACTTGGTTCTGCTTCTTAAAATAAAATTTATTCACTGAGTGTAAGATAGACGCAACTCTAGCACTTGGGTCTTTAAGGGGAAAGAAAATTCATGGCTCCATTAGCAACAAGGATGGGATAAGCAATGCAGGCCACTAAACACTGGGACATTTTTTGAGAGCCCCTAATGATTAATGAACAATGAAAAGCAGATTGAAATTTTTTCTTTATCAAAACGACCACATAAACATCACAAACTCACCACAAAGGAGATGAAGTTGCATCTGCACTAATTAGACACATGACAGCTTAATACACTCCTGCATACCAATAAGCAGAATTTCTCTTCCAAGAAATGGTAACACATACCACAAGCTAAATGCAGTTCTTGGGAAATGTACTATAGAAGCAGCTGTGCTGCAGTGAAAATCTAAGGTTCTTCCACAGGAATTATTAAATAAGGAAAACCTCAATCACAACTGTGCAAACCTATAAAGACACTGCTTTTGAAAAACAGTTTAACTTTTAATTGCTAACAATAAAAGGAAATAAAAAAAATAGAGAACCCTTGAGGAAAAAGACTCAGCATGTGATAAGCTCATTAAGCATCGAGTTTAATGAAAACCCTATTGTAAACAGCAGTAGGATATCTCCTCCACTACTCACTGATGCAAATCACGTACAGTCCTCCCCAGGGCCCGCTCCAAATGGAGCCGCACTTCTACAGGCTTTGTTGTCGATATGTATTGTAAAGTTAGAGTATTTTGCATGAATAAACTCCCCCTATTTGTTGAATTCATTCACTGGCTCTAGCAAACAATATACAAGACAGTAATTATTAATACAATGAAATAAAGATTTCCTAGATAGCTAGAACCATATATCATCAATCTGAGAGAAATTCCGATGCAAATTAGCTATCTTTAGGGGAAAAAACCCCGGGATTTGTCTATTTAAATTTCATAATAGCACTTTGTCTTCCAGAGAAAGACATAAGTTTGTCTTTCTTTGACATAAATTTTTTGAAAAACCATAATGTTTTTTCTTTTAATTCTTTGCTCCTCCAAAACTCATCTTTTCAAAAAGCCCAATTAGTTCATGGTATTAGCTCTCAGCTTCAGTGGCTTGTGTGCTAATTCCTTAAGTAAGATGTGTGGAGTTCAGCACACACAACATCGAGTTTTTGGTACTGCAGGCTGGGATCCCGCTGCCCCCCATACACACACACCCCCTTGCCACGGTGCTAATCCCCTCTGAATTTTGCTTTGTTAAGATAAAACAGCAATAGAGCAACACCTTCATTTCTCTCATGCAAATATTTTTACAACATATAAACGATGCTAACTTCCATATTCCCTCCAACTTCACCAAGTTTAGCTCTGAAGGTATTTTACTGCCTTTATTGCTTGACTGATGCAAAATAGCACCATGAGTGCAGTCACTACTTTTTCTTTCTATTCTTCAATTTCAGATACCAGGTCATAACCCCGTCCCGCAGAAAAACACCCACTTAGCACCTCCACATTCACAAAGACTCGTATCACAGGTACCACGTCGTAGGNGCCCCGCCCGGGACCGCCCCCCGCCCGCCCGGCTCTTCCCACCGCCGGCCGGCACAAGCGTGGTGCCCCTCAGGGTCCTCTCGGAACTGCCGCTTCGAGCCTTTACCTCCCTCTGCCCCGAAGGGAAGGGGCGCCGGCTGCCGCTTTCGAACCAGCCGCCCGCTTCAGTTCCCGCTGCTGTAATGCCTTCCCGATGCAGCTTCCCACAAGGCATCCACACCCAGCCTCAATAGAAGCTGCTTAAAAGCCCCATGGATTTTGTCTCTCATGAACAAAACCATAAAAAAAACCCCACTTCTGTTTTTCCACACTGAAATATTTGCTCCTTTGCCTGTTACTGTGGGGTTGGTTTGGGTTTGNTCTTTAAGGGGAAAGAAAATTCATGGCTCCATTAGCAACAAGGATGGGATAAGCAATGCAGGCCACTAAACACTGGGACATTTTTTGAGAGCCCCTAATGATTAATGAACAATGAAAAGCAGATTGAAATTTTTTCTTTATCAAAACGACCACATAAACATCACAAACTCACCACAAAGGAGATGAAGTTGCATCTGCACTAATTAGACACATGACAGCTTAATACACTCCTGCATACCAATAAGCAGAATTTCTCTTCCAAGAAATGGTAACACATACCACAAGCTAAATGCAGTTCTTGGGAAATGTACTATAGAAGCAGCTGTGCTGCAGTGAAAATCTAAGGTTCTTCCACAGGAATTATTAAATAAGGAAAACCTCAAACAATCACAACTGTGCAAACCTATAAAGACACTGCTTTTGAAAAACAGTTTAACCTTTAATTGCTAACAATAAAAGGAAATAAAAAAAATAGAGAACCCTTGAGGAAAAAGACTCAGCATGTGATAAGCTCATTAAGCATCGAGTTTAATGAAAACCCTATTGTAAACAGCAGTAGGATATCTCCTCCACTACTCACTGATGCAAATCACGTACAGTCCTCCCCAGGGCCCGCTCCAAATGGAGCCGCACTTCTACAGGCTTTGTTGTCGATATGTATTGTAAAGTTAGAGT
Organism: Hypocryptadius cinnamomeus; assembly: GCA_013400635.1. Lineage (NCBI taxonomy): Eukaryota > Metazoa > Chordata > Aves > Passeriformes > Zosteropidae > Hypocryptadius > Hypocryptadius cinnamomeus. The sequence goes on along the minus strand of VYZP01065558.1, from coordinate 53,006 downwards.
ATTTTGCATGAATAAACTCCCCCTATTTGTTGAATTCATTCACTGGCTCTAGCAAACAATATACAAGACAGTAATTATTAATACAATGAAATAAAGATTTCCTAGATAGCTAGAACCATATATCATCAATCTGAGAGAAATTCCGATGCAAATTAGCTATCTTTAGGGGAAAAAACCCCGGGATTTGTCTATTTAAATTTCATAATAGCACTTTGTCTTCCAGAGAAAGACATAAGTTTGTCTTTCTTTGACATAAATTTTTTGAAAAACCATAATGTTTTTTCTTTTAATTCTTTGCTCCTCCAAAACTCATCTTTTCAAAAAGCCCAATTAGTTCATGGTATTAGCTCTCAGCTTCAGTGGCTTGTGTGCTAATTCCTTAAGTAAGATGTGTGGAGTTCAGCACACACAACATCGAGTTTTTGGTACTGCAGGCTGGGATCCCGCTGCCCCCCATACACACACACCCCCTTGCCACGGTGCTAATCCCCTCTGAATTTTGCTTTGTTAAGATAAAACAGCAATAGAGCAACACCTTCATTTCTCTCATGCAAATATTTTTACAACATATAAACGATGCTAACTTCCATATTCCCTCCAACTTCACCAAGTTTAGCTCTGAAGGTATTTTACTGCCTTTATTGCTTGACTGATGCAAAATAGCACCATGAGTGCAGTCACTACTTTTTCTTTCTATTCTTCAATTTCAGATACCAGGTCATAACCCCGTCCCGCAGAAAAACACCCACTTAGCACCTCCACATTCACAAAGACTCGTATCACAGGTACCACGTCGTAGGTCCGACTGAGGCGATACGACACTTCCTGAAGTTTCAGCAACCTTCGCTTGGAAGCGGTTCTCACTGAGACAAAAATACTTAAGGCAGACCTTTTAACTCCTAACGCCCTGCCAGGAAATCCAGAGTCGGTAACGCCGGGGGCTCGGCGCTCCGAGGCTCTCCGGCAGCGGCGCACCGCGGATGCCGCTGCCGCCCGCACAGCCCGGGCGCTAACCGCGTGTGCCGGCAGTGCCACAGCGCCTTACCCGCCATCGTCACTGTCCCCAGCATGGCTGAAGCCACTCCGACACCACGAACTCCCTCTCCCGCTCCGAGGTTCCTCCCAGGGGCGCAGGGCAGCCCCAGCCGACGGCAGCGAGAGGGAGGCGGCCGTGCGGCAGCGGCGCTTCCAGCACCCGGCACCCGGCTGGCTGCACGGACGGACGGACGGCCGACAGAGAGCCTGCCTGATGGAAGTCTGCCTGTCGGAGTGCTNTAATTGGAATTCTCTACAACCTAATTACTTATAAATTGCCTCAAATTCTGCTGTCAAGAGTTTCATAAACGTGTTACTCCAGATACTTGTAGTATAATAATTTAACACTTGTACTGATTGTAAAAAAGGGATGCAATATAATAAAATGTAAAGGCTCAGTATCTAATACAGGTGTCCTCCTATAATAGCAACAGTATTTCTATTTTGATTACAACTGATTATGTTGAATATCTCCAAAGCTCTGATGATATTTTGAGCCTTCATCTCTCTTGACTGTCAGAGCCAACTTCCCAGCCAATTTACCAGAATATCTGGTTAATTTTATTTTATTTTATAGTGGCAACTTTAATGAGTCCAGGTCATCTCTTAAGCGGTCTTCTGAATGCAAGAGTCAAATAATGATGATGACAACCAACCAAACAAAAAACCTTTAATCATAAACGCTTCTTTACTGTAGGCAAACACCTGTGTTGTTTCAGTGCTTGGTGCCACAATGCTTTACCTCTGAGTTTAGACTTGCAAGCAAGGTGAAATAAACAATGAGTGGAGAACATGAAGTGTAGCACTAAAATGGGAGATTTTTCTATGTGGAAAGATTTGTATGAAGCAACTAAGAAATACCTCTTCTCCACCTTTATTCATCTGCCTAAGGAGACAGATGAGGTGGACCAGACTCTCTAATGTCCAGAGGAGTGGACAAAAACAAACATTTGAACATAACCTTTATTTGAAGAACTCTTTTCAGTGCACAACTGGGCGAGTTTTACTTGTCTCTATAGATGATGTCATTTTCATCTATCATTACCAGCAAATACATGCTGCATCATCTTCATAAAAGGATTTTTTAGTTCAAGAGCAAACACATAGTACTGTTTTCCCTTTCACATAAATAATGCTATCATGTAAACTTGGCTCCACTGAATAGGAACATCACACAACCACAGAGAGATGATTCTCAAAACAAAGCCAAAGTTTTTCAGGCAGTATACTCAAATCCAGATTCCTAATGCTGTGTATGTTCACATCATGCCATGCAACTGGCTACACATAATTACCTGCACTCAGAGGAAGCTTCTCACTCTTCGTTACATATCCTAGGAATGTGATTTCCATACAACTGAAACTAAAACCCAGGATTATTCAAAAATAATTATAATCTTTGACTATTGACTTGAAACTCATGCCCTTTTAATAGCCTTTTCTTTTACTTGATCCAGAAGCTGAATATCAACATGAAATCTTCTGACACTACCTCCAAACATCAAGTATTTTCTTTTCCTTTATGACTCTGTTTAGCAAGTATCCTCCCCCCAATCCCTGTCCACTTAAGAGTAAAATTTTAGAGAAGTGGAGTTTCGTAGACGATAAAACAAGTTGCATTCCATTTTTTTAGTGTCAAAAGTCCCTACTGGTATGATTAAAAAAAAAAAGTCACAAAAGCTCAGGATAAACTATGGTAGCGTTCTACTGGGGTAACAGCGTTATGGCAATTAATCTAAAGATGTGACAAAGAATTGCTTTCACCAGGATTCAAACCCTAGATCACACCATGGGTTACATACGTGCCTTAAGGCACTCTCTGAAGATAGTTCCTCCTACCCTGTCCCCACCCCTTCCCAGCTCACCACCACCAGCATTAGATGCTTGCTTTGACTGAAAACCAGCCATCCTGCTTCTTGCCATCCTGACAAAAAGTCAGCAGGCAGCAGGACTGCTGAAGAAGATCTCTCAATGCATGCCTGTGAACAGGAACAGAGGGAAGCAAGAAGAGGCTGATGAGAGCAGGAAAGGTGGGCTGCCAGATCACACAGGAGAAAGAACAGCATATTCATGACTGTGGAGCAAGGCAAGGGAGACATTCCTAAGACAGAACACACTGGGATGCCTATGATGAGAAAGGTTTTGTGGTCCCAATGCAAATCCAATTAAAAGCTGTAGGAAAGGGAACTTTAATCAAGGCAAAAACAACAGATTAGTAGCCTGTCCCTTCCTATGAGTTCAGAATCATTTATCATTAATACCACTAATGAATTAACATAAAAAGGATTTCTGCCTTATGAAGGAAGGGACAGGCAGCAGGAACTAACACAAGAAGTGCAAACTGAGCTGTTTCTAACAGTGGTGGATGTCCACCACTGACACCAAACTGAGCTGTTTCTAACAGTGATGGATGTCCACCACTGACACCAACACCTTCAGTCCACAAGCCATTTGTCATATGAACTCTCTCCTGCAGAGACAACATCTCCCACAAAACAGTGCCCAAGAAGCACCTGAGCAACAACAGATCACTTGAGTAATGCCTGTTCAGCAGCAGACAGCTAGTCGAGCCCTATTTCTACTTCTCATCCCATTTAGCATGCAGGCCTCTATGGTATGTCCACTGAACACACGTCTGTACTCACCATTTGTTCCAGTAGACTCTGTTTGCTCGCTGGGTGGTTCTTGGAGCAGTGAAGCCACCTCTGACTGCTGCCCACCCGGTTCCTTAGATGATGTAACAGCTCCCAGCTGCACTGGCTCCTGTGGTGAGGCATCATCCTTCAAATTGTCTTCACTAACATCAGGTACTGGTAAACTTGCATTTAAAGCCTGTGTTGATTGAAGAATGGTAGTAGGGAAAGATAAAGAGAGAAGGTAAAAAAAAGAAAATGTCAATATTAGGCTGGATTCCCCCCCAACCCCCACAGAATACTGTTCTTTCATTCTCATCTTGAATATATACATGCAAGCAATTTTAACTTTATTAAATAAAAGTACTTCTGTGAGGAAAAAGACTCAAAACACAATCTGGGACTATTTATCTTTCTGCTCTCCCACATGAAATACATGGAAGAAGCAGGTCTTACAGACAATGGCCTATAACCTTGTGTAGAAATTGGTTTCTTCCATGAAGGAAAACTCCAGGATAAGGTGAATCTAGCTGACGGAAAGAAATTCTTCATTCAAAGTGTTTGGCACAACTGCTCTGATGTATGAATGAATCCTCTCTACAATACAGTCTTTGGTATTGCTCCTCTACTGATGTGCTTATCTTATCATCACCAGCAATACAACTACAAAGAGATGGAACTATTCAGGACAGAAAGCAGAAGACATGGATTTCCCATGAGGAAAGGCAGTGAAACTGAGATTAAAACTAGAATTTTTGGACCTCTGTTATTAGGCAGAAACTATTCTTACAGGAAGAAAGAGCTTTGCAATTCTTTGGGACTCAGCCCTATATAATTTGAAATATTTTTTCTAGATTTGCTAATATATGCAAGAAGAAGAATCTGTTTTTCAGCTTCCACACTTGACACATTTTAATTATTTGTAGAATTTGTATTGGCTTGCCCTATAAGAAGAAATATACTTTCACAAGCATATTCTTATTTTAAAAGCATGGAATGTGTTGTGGTCATTATAAGATACTTAATTACCCTTTAATTTATTGATTACCCTTTAATGAACTAGCTCTCCAACCGATTCTATTACCTTCCAACAGAAACCATTTCAACTAATTAACCATTATTCCTGAAGCGAAGGTTTGAAGCTCCTCTAGTGGAACAGAAAACTTTAATTATGAATAATTGTCTTATGATTTGTCTGTACTCCCAAAATACTGCCATTGAAGCGCTGTTAATTAATTAAAGGTACCACAGATGCATTACACCAAAAGATGGGATCTAACAACCACACATCTGAAGCACCAAACTGGGATCAGGAAGATGCCACATTCCTGATGGTTCTCTTCTATCCCCACCCCTCCCCCTACATAAACCTTCTGAATGGGGAAATCTATTTATTTATTTTTACTAGTAATTAGTCTGCTGCAACAGAATTTCAAATCAACAGACAAATCAACAGACAGAGTGCCAGGAAAAGGGCTTTTCTCTTAATCATCACATTCTTTTCACATGCTGGGTGAGATCTGGGAGAAGAGCCATACCCCACTTCCACGGGCAATGAAGTGTGTGCATCCAGGTTCCCAATTTTCAGTTCAGAAGCCCTTAATTAAGCCAAATTGTTTCCACCCGGCGTTGTTGCGCTCCTCAAAGCTGCCTTGCACAGCCGCATAATCCACCTCACGAAAAAGGATCCCACTCTGCTCCAGTTCCAATACCACAGATGGAATAATTTGGCTTTAGAGTTCTCACATGCTGAGACCAGATATTAAATAGAAGAAATACGGACTGGCTCAACACTCAGATTACATTCCCGCTTCTCACATCATCCTTCCCATAAATCTAAAACACAGGAACTCAGGAGGAATAAAGACACCACACTACCGAACAAAGGCACGTAAACCCTGGGAAGCTCCTCCACAGTTGCACATAGCATTAGCTGAATGGGAGTAACCTATTAAAGACAAGCAAGAAAATCAAGACATAGAAAACAACAACCTAATTCTGAAAGGGCTTTAAGATTCTTCAGTACAAATTTAGTAGAGGACTGAGGACTGTTACTATTTTTTTAATAATAATAAGTTTTAATGATTCATTCTTGAAAGACAACTGCTAGTCCTGCAATCACAAGAACAACCTTGACTTGACTGGCTCTAAGGAAACTTGGCCACCTGAAGAAAAAGCCATGGATGACTATTTCAAGATGACACTCTCAGAATTAGCACCAACAATTCTTTCAAGTCACAAGAAAGGCAGCAGCACTGAATATCTTAGCATTCCCCACATTATTGAAAGATTTCTTTGCCTTTCTTTCCAAACCTCCCCTGGGTAGTACACCATTTTAAAGCCATGTATAGACACAGATGTACAGACACAGTCAACCATTTGCCTGATAAACACCAGTGGACTCTGCAAAGAACCAGAGTACAAAGGTACTTGGTACCTCAAGGCAGTACAGCTTGTCTCCTTTTCAAATTGAGCACAGACTGTTAAGATAGAATATTAACAATGGTAGTACTTGCTATCACCCCAGCTCTGAATTTATTCTATTGTGTTGGTGCTTTCAGGAAAACAGTGACTTTATATAATCCTAAAGATTTGTGATTTCAGACCAAAATTCAGAAGTCATTGGGTCTAGCAGATAACCCTGTGGATCTGTTAAATCTGCAATACCTTCTAGTATGAAAAACAGAATGAAATATAAAACATCGCTAAATGTAAGACTATAAGCAGTTTTTACAACCAGCCAGTATAATTATAATCCCTGTTCACTCTGTACATAAATTCAGTTTTGGAAACAGGATCCATCTGTCACAACTGAGTAAAAAATGTAAATACATGGAAAACCTCAATATTTTCAAATCTGACCAGACCTGCAATATAACCCTACCTTTTTACCCCAGTCTCTTGGGAAAGAGTTTGATGTGATTCTTGGCCTTGGGAAGGCAAACTTAGATTTTCAAATCAAGTGTTCTGCTTTAAATAATTGAATAATCAAAACTAATAAAACAATAGCATTTTTTCCAAATTAAACATGTGCAAAGGGGAATAAACCTTTGTGGAGTTTGTAAAGTGAAAGGAGACATAACAGCATCATTAGTTTAAATAAAGAAAAAAAAAGTGTTCTAAAAAAAGTTGCTCAGGCTCTTTATGAGGGTCAATGCAGTCTGTCCCACTGCATTAGTCCTCAAAAGAAACTAATTTCAGTTTTCCTTCACATTAACTGCTTCATTTCTCTGAAGGGATCTAAACTGCAATTTAGTCCAATTATATCTAATTTGGTGAGCAGTGTTCTTAATTCCACTGAGAATAGTTGTAAAGCTTAGACAAATACAATATCAGAGTTTAGAGAGATCGGCGAAAACAAAATTTAAAAAGACAAATTAAAGGTATTAGGAATCACTCTGTTCATCTTTATGCATTTATCTACAAGTAATGAGACATTACATTTGGCAGGTTTACCAACATTTATCAGTTTTTTGTGGCACACATTCATTACACTCCTTTGATTATTAATTTATGAATGTGTTGTCTCATGAACACGGGAGAAACCAAGGGGAACTGGTTATCCAGTTCACTGATCTTTCATCCTCTTCATTCCCAAAACAAAGGGCCATTAGCAAAGCAACACTCCAGTTTCTGTCACGCCATTACTGTACATCCTGCATATATTTTTTTATTATCTGCCTCACAAAGATATTAGAATTCACCACAAAGATGGAAGCAAAGGGCAGACACCCAGCTAATGAGACTAAAATGCACAGGGCTTGTTGCCCATGACGCTCTAACCAAGAGCAGCTTCTGCTCCATCTTGCATCCAGCAGTGGGCCCAACTGTTAGACCCCATTAAACGCACACAAAATTGAAAATGGATAAATTAACACGATAAATTGCACGAGATGTGGATGAGCTGCAGGTCCCTGATCTCACTGTACATTAGTGGACGCTTCCTTCAGGCACTGTTCCTGAGGGGTTCACAGCACCCAGCCTCTTCCCCCACCAGCAATCACCATCATTCCCAACATTCCTTGTACCAGACCCAAATCATTCCAGGGATTCCTCACACCAGGGCCAAACGTACCAGAGTTAATTTTGCTTCATTCTGTTAATCCTGCTACAGTGATTCTACATCAGATTACTAAAATAGCCAGATCCAGCTGTCTGAACAACTGAGCAAACTAACATAATGGTCTCTAATATTTTTCCTGAAGTTTGATTTTGAAACTCTGGGAAAGACTGTTGGTGTGCTCAGGGGGTCTGCTTTTAGCACATGCTGCTTCATTAAAAAGCACTTCAAACACCAACACTTGGGAAAAGAAAAAAATTGGATCATTCCAACTCTCTTTGTTCACAGCAGTTTGTCTTGTTTTGCATTAGCTAAACATTGGAGGTTTGTGAAATACTGCAAGTTCCAGGTGAAGAAAACACAAGGCCCTTCCTTTGTAAGGCACATAATAGCACAGGTAATTTCATTACCTTATTTCTGCCTCCTTCAGACAAAGCTGAGAACTTTCTCCACACCTTTCAGCTCCTCATCTACCCTATTCTCTCCCAATTCTCACTTTGACTTCGCTGTGACACCTCCTTATGGATGACTACCCTCGAAATCCAAATGGATAAAACAAAACAGCCAAAACACCAAGAAGTTTCTACACCCAATTCATCCCTGTCATCTCTTTTTGCAATCTGTGAAAGAAACATTACCCCCAATCTGTTATTCTGAAGCCTAATCCAAACGCAGCTCCTTCCCAGGTCTCCTGCCTTTCAGCTCTTTCAGACACCACCTTATGGAAGCATTTCACAGGTACAGCTCACCCAGGCTCTAAGGACCAGTCAGAACAAGGGCTGAGCACGAAGCACGTTCCCCTCCTCTCAGCAACCACACCCAGGCTTGCATTTCCAACCTGGAGGACTTTCAAAGTCCCGACGCTGCTCTTTGCATCTCTTTAGCCTCTACCACATCAAACACAGGCTAATTGCCTCGGCTTTCAAAGTGCCCGGCCACTCCCCCCACCACCTCCCTCTTATCTCCTTATGATTAGGGGGCTATTTCACGCTTTTGGTGCCGCTATGACACCAATTTCCATTGTGCATTTTTTCAATTACACATTTTTATTCTTTCACCCAGCCACTCCACAGCCATGGTTAGCCCTCCACACCTTACCACTGCATTGTACCAGTCTCTTCCTCCCCAGCTGGAAAAGAAGTATCTAATGGGAATCAGACCCTGCAGAACCAGGGGAACCCCGCAGCCTCAGACCAAGTGTCTCAAACTGGGGCTCCCAGAGACACAGTCTAGGGACTTTCCTTGAATAAGCTTAGTTTCACCATTGCTAATGTAGTATTTTCAGGCTGACTCAGCTCCCTCACCAGAACACAGTTGTTTAAAGAGCAGATGTAAGTCTGCCCCAGCTGTTATTTGTCAGGCACTCGGACAATAGGACACTCTGACATCTCAGCTGGTAACCTCTTTGGAAGAGACAGTTCCAAATATTTACTGTCTAGCACACACTTGCTCTCATTACAACACAGGTAGCATAATCAAGTTACTACTCAGAAATGGGAACCATCCCGAAAACACTGTTTGAATGACTTGCTGCTCAAGTGGGGGCCCTTGCATGCCAGCAAGCCAGGAATCCACCACACCACATTTTCAAGCCATCAATCCCCATTAAAATATTATCTCTGACAAACCTAGATTTTGATGCAAGAATAGCTTATTAGCATGCCTGTATTTTTCCACATTCGCCCTCTGGAAGTTTCCCTACACTGTTTCAGGTAGCTGTTCCAACAGAGCTTGACTCCTTCCACATGGCCACAAAAAGAAACAGGTATTAAAGCTGGCACCTCGAACTTCCAAATAAAATGAAAGTGGCACGTGTGTGATTCTCACTGTCAGCTGCAATGTTGGTAGGATAATGCTGCTATCCTGGTGTTGCCCACATGGCTTGAAGTCACCTTCCACCCCATGGGAGGGCACCATGCTGGCATTTTTTTCCATCTCTCCAATGCTTAGCATCAAAATTGGAAGTTGGGTGAGAGCCACATCACTGCTATGAACACACAAGGTGCTTACAAAATGGAGACACCCAAACCAATCCAGTCACGTGCTGCCACCAACAGAAGTGTCACCCAGCTTCTTGTCCAACTCTGGACACAAGATCCTGCCTGCTCCCCTGTACCTGCAGCTTCTGCCGAGACCCAGAAGCCAACACATCTTGCTCAATCAGCAGAGAATGACCTTGCCAAAGAACTGGAACAGTTTTCCAGGGCCTAGCTCCTTGAACGTGCTCACACAGTGCCAGATGCAATAAAGGAGAAGCTGCAGGTGCTATGGGGAGGAGGTAGGAGCACATGAACCACCTCACTGAACATTTCCACGGCATTTGTCAGTTCAGGACATCAAAGGTTTGTTTGGCCTTCTTCAAGACCAAAAACATCTTGTTCCTACTTCTAGCACCATTGAAATCTCGTAAATCCTTCTCAGGCCAGGCTTCAGGTCTCTGTGCTGTTCAGGACAGCCCATGAGGTTTCAATGCGTTTTCACCAGTTCACTGCTACCAACAGGAGAAGTTTTTTCATTTCCCCTCCTGCTCTGCTGGAAATGCTTGCCTTGTCCTGGCTCTTGGTCTTACTCTACAACATAGGAGTCAAATGAACTCACAAACAGATCAGGAAAATGGTCCAAAAATAATAAATTTCAGTTTCCTGAAGGGTTAGTGAGTTTAACCTGGTTACAGAAAGGCAAGGTTAGGACACAATACAGCCAAGTGAGACTGCATCATCTGAGGCAAAACAAGGAAGAACAGGGGAGGAAGAAAAGGAGGGGGAAGAGAGCATTGCTGCTAAAACAGCAAGGAGGTAACTCCATCACAGGAATCAGCCTTCTGTAGAACCATACCCTGCCCATTGGTTTCAACAGGACCTCAGGTGTCAATTCACAGATCTGATTAATTCATTTCAGGCAGCTGAATGGATTAGTACCACCAGGATCTCTCACACTTCCCTGCTGAGGAGGCTTCACACAGTGTGGTGGCTATGCAAGATAAGGAGCAGCTCCTCCACTGCCAGAGTTTAAGTCTTGTCTGCCATAGTAAAGAAATCCACCCATTTCAAGTCCTAGTACCGTGGCAGGCTGGAAACTCTGGAGCTGCTTTACGTGTTAATTCACCAGGAACTTTTGAGAAGATGGGGTCAACAGCTGAGGTACTCACTACATGAGCCCACTACTCACTTGTGAACTTGTCGTGTTCACAAGCCAGGGCCCAAAGCTCTGCGGACCAAGGGCTTTCCAGGGTCTCTGGGCTGTAGAAGTGAGCAACACCGAAACATACACTCTCCCTTTTTTTAACCAGGACACCCAAAAACTGGTACCTGGCCAAAGAGTCACACGTGAGTAACAAAACAGCTTAATGACTATCAATTTTTTCCTTTCTAGAAGAAAAGGCGAAGAGGTTTCCATCTTGTAAAAAATGCAACTACGTCATGAAAAAAATTTAATTAAGTGTTTCAAGTATTTCACATCACAAAAGAAAGCACAACTTCTCTGAGATTTTATATCCTCTATAAGACTAGTTGCTTAGACAGTTTATTTGTAATTGCCTTGCCAAGGCTCACTCAAGTTGGATTCCACTGAAGTAATTTTCCAAAGTTTTTTCTTCTAAAAGGGCTGTAATAAGCATTTTAATTTGGAAAATGCAAGATAGAGGACCACCCTCCAAAAGATTCCCTATCTTCCACAAACATATTAGCTATCTGACAGATTTCTCCAGGGGCATTGCAAGACCTGGTAATTTTCAAATTCAAAGAGCTGGAAGGAATAATGATGAAAAACTGTGTCACAAATCTGCATAGAGTTACTTTAGTAAGACAGACTAAATGAGACACAAAAAAAAGTACGACTAAACTACATTTCTTTTTGTGCAACGTAATGGCAGGCAAAACCAGCTGTTTTAGGAGAACAGCAGTAATATAACTTCTTATAGCAGCAAAATGGTAATAGAACTTCCCCAATTTTAAACTGTTCTGCTTGAAAAATCAGACAAAAATTTACTAGATGTTTTTCCTAAAGCTTAGAAGACATAAACCACAGTATTAATAATAATCTGTACTTGAGAACAGTATTACTGTGATTCTCTTTTTTTAGAGGGCCTTAGTTCCCATAACTGGATAAACATGGCTATGAATATTATGTCCTTTCTTCAAAGTCGCAGTATCTTAAATTTTAAACAACCACAATAGCCAAATGCTTGCCCGATATAAATTCCCTCTTTTCTAAATGTCAGCATCTGAATTCTAAAATTGCCCAACAAAACTGCTAATTATTTTGTGAACCAACACCAATCCCCAATGCTTATTTAGTTTTAAAAACAAATCTTAGTTAATTTAAAGTTCATTCGCAATGTGGTTTTCAAATCTGTCAAAACACGCACAAGGAGGTCTAGTCGCAGCCAGGAACTATGGGAAATTCAACTTGAAAGTTAAATCTGAACCACAAGGTCAAAGAAACAAAGTCATAACCGGTTCTCAAGCTCTAATACACCCACACACCAGTCACAGAAACTTCGGAGTCTCCCTGCTCTGAGCACCCAAACTCTGAAGAGCCCAAAGAAGGGGATCTCGGTAGAACGTGGTATTATTTCTCCCCTCACAAACTCCCTAAAGCCACACTATGTAAACACACAGATGCACATAACCTCCCTTTCAGTCCCAAAATCCCCTGAACGCGCCTATTCCAGAGGGATAAATGGGTTCATTCATAATCTATTTTTAAATACCAGACATGTTTTAAAAGAATTTCTTTCAATTCTTCAACGTCTTTATTTCAAATCACACATACCTAGAGCTCCGTCGCTCCCCACGGGCTGGGAGTTCGGGAGTCCCTCCCCCATTGCCCCTATGCGGTACGACAGCGGGCCGCACCAAAGGCATGGCTCCAGCCCTCGCCGCCGACACCGCCGCCCCTTCCCCGCGGCGGCGGCCGGGGGGCGGCGGCTCAGGTGAGCCCGAGCCCAGGGATGCGGGACGGGGCGGGAAAGGGGGCACGGCGCGGCTGGCGCCCAGCCGAAGGCACTGCCGAGCCGCGCCCCGACGCGCCTCCCACCTGCTCCCTCGGGAGG
>VYZP01065558.1:1800-39908 GCA_013400635.1 Hypocryptadius cinnamomeus | reverse complement strand
CCCTCCGCGGCGGCACCGCGGCGCTGACTCAGCGCTTCGGGCCCCTCGCCGCTCTCCCAGGGCCGGGAGGAGCGCCCACCCGCCGGCACCCTCACGGGCTCCGGCCCAGGGGCCGCGCCCCCCGCCTGGCCACGCTACCTCTCGCCTCCCGCGGGGCTCCTGCCGCCTCCTGCCCCGGGCGCTCGGCTCCGCGGCTATCAGCCCTCAGCGCCGGGTCCGGACCTCAGCCATGCTGGGCCTGCCTGAGGGAAGGACGTCCCTGCAGATGCAGAAATGTAAGGTCCCATGTCTTCGGCAACTTCGAAGAAACAAAAAAATCAAGCCGCCTTTTTGTTTTTTGGACTTCTTTTTGTTTCTGGGTGGGGTTTTTTGTTGGGGGTTTTTTGTGGGTTGGGTTGTTTTGTTTTTTTTCTGGTGGTTTTTTGTTTGTTTTTTGGTTTTTGGGGTTTTTTTTAATTGTCATGCAGGATAGGTTCCCAGTTATTAATTCATGCCAGATCCTGGCACAAGCCAGCAAAGCCCAGAACAGGGTAGTTTCTCTCCTAGCCCAGAATACACAAAGCATCTTTCCCGTGCCACAAAAGCAGGACCTGCATGTATGTAGGCACACTCTTACCTGGTACTTTCAAAGGTATCAGCAGTGAAATAGCGCACAAATTAAATTAAACTGACCACAACGTGCCAAACGGGTAGCAAATGGATCCATTTACTGTTCTTCACCATAAGCATCCTTTTTTTCTAAATATATGCATGTACCTGTCCTACATAGAGTTAATGGTTAAAATCAGGAATGGTCTGAAGAATTCATAGTACAGACACAATTTTTTTTACAACATTTAAACCAGTCCTCACCCACCAAAGCACTGTTTCATTCAGAAAAAAAAAAAAACAAAAAAACCATTCTGAAAAAATTCCATTCTACAAAGGGCCTAATCTTCACATGCTGGTCAGGTTTTTTTCCCTAAAAAAATCAACACACATCAAGTCAATGACTGAAAAAGCATTTTCTTCATCTCAGCTAATGCAAGAACCTACCTGAATTGTTTGTTTTCAGCAGAGCAAAACTGGTGGTGTGGATCACAGAGTTGGGATAAATATCTCCCCGCTTCTGCTTAGTCTTCCACATTTTCAGAAGAGAGAGGAGATACAGGTCTGAGCTTTAAGTAACACCTGAGTCCCTGTAGTAGAACTTACCCATAACCACCCAGTACTTCTGGATCACCCACCAGCCAGCACTCACAACAGGGAGTGAGGAGCCTGTTCCCAGCCTTTCCTGGCTGTCATCCTTTCTCCACCATGTCTCTGGTGGAGAAAGAGCTGGCACCACCTCCATTCCCCACTAAATCTGCCTTTCTCCCTGCCATCAGCTCCTCCTTTGCAGGTGCAGCTGAGAATGGAGGCCAGCCCAAATGCTGTAGGGCTATCTTGGGTTCCCCTTCAGCTGTGGACCCTGGGCATAGACACAGAGGATTCCTGGGCTTTGGAGAGGGGAGGGCTGGCTGTGGGGCTCAGTGGCACACAGAGAGGTTGGGAACGGCGTGTGCCACAGGGAGATCAGGGTTTTGCCAGGGAGTTTCTCAAGAAGGGAAATGTGACATAATTCAAGGTCTGTGGCACATCATTTCTCTTTTTACTGCTCATTGACCACAAAGTGCTTTCTCTGCAAGCAGCTAGAGCACTGCCTCCTTCCTCCCATGTAAACTTGCTCTTTAGTACTTTTGCTCATGCCCGGCAGCACCAGCTCTGTGCCCAGCAGTCTCAGGGCAAAGATGCTGCAAGCACTGCAGCTGAGAGAGACACCCCTCAATGGCCATTTTCTGAACACAAATTACTTTCTTTTGGCTGAAAGTCTTTGGCTACAGCTATTCAGTGAAATAAAATGTGCTGGGGATGGCTTTCTGGTGGTAAGGTTGAGCAGCACAGGATGGCTTGTGTGTACACTCGTAACTTCTCCCCACTTTGAACCATCACATTTCTGCAAACTTGTGCTGCAGACAACCATGAGCTGTTGTCTCTCCCTGTATAGTCCCTGATATGGGCACAGCTTCTGTCTACTTTCCTCTTGCATTTGCTTTGGTTTTCTTTCCTGGAGTACCTCTAGCACAGGAACTTTTAAGAGAGATATCCGACATCTCCAGTCTTGTCCAGAGGGTGGTCAGTTCCCAATTTGCCATTCTTGGTGGTCTGTACCCTGCCTGTACAGAAGGAATCACGATGAATGACAGGTCTGACTCTGGCATTTGTCAGCCTGTGTTTCCTGTCTTCTGCCTGTGTGCTGGGGTGGTTATTGCCCAGACCTTTTCCCTGAGCACTGCAACTGCCTGCTGCTGTATCGAAGTGTTGTTCAGGCACTATGTCTGTTTCTATTGACAAGCTTTCCAGTGAAGTGCAGTCACATAAGCTTCCTCTGGTCCTCTTAGAAAGTCACCAAGTGTTGGTGCTGAGGCAAGAATATTCAAGCTATTGACAAAAGTATGCATGCACTCTTTTTAGGATGAATCCAAGGAACCAAGAAAGATAATAACTAAAGCTCTACTGGCATGTTATCTAGAACTATTTCCAGTGAAACATCTTTGAGGAAACTCCTACTAACAGGTGCAAGCACAGACCTTCCAAATGGCAGGACAATCTTTCAGCATTGCAGCTATCACGTGACTGTTTTAAAACTCCCCTGAAACCTGGATAACTTTCATAATGATATTTATAATGCAGAGTCTGTAGACAGCGTTTAATTTATTTACTTTTAAAATTGCTTCTTTTCCAAAAGCATTTATGATTGATGTAACCGCTGCTGATGCTTTTGTGCAGAAGAGACGAACCACATGTCTCAGTCTGTGAGCCTGTGTTGATGAAATATTTTCCTACTGTCTTCTGCCCCATCCCTGATTTTCCCCATGCACTCCTTCCAGCCTTGACTCTGTTTGTCTCTGCAAGTGGACACAAGCTTTGCTGCTGTTGGCCGCTCTGGCTGATCTGAGGAGCAGCAAGGAGGGGATGGGAGGGCTAGTCCCCAACATCCACGATGGGGAGCAGGGCTGCCTGCCCAGGCAGCATGCCAGTGGCTCCTCCATATCCCACCCAGGCTGGCTGTTCACAGGTTTGTGTGAGACAGTGGCTGGGAACATTAGCAGCTGCCTGGAGCCCTGTTTACATGAAGGGTCTTGCTTCCTTTATCAGTGTGGAGCTGCATTGGGATATTTTTGGCATGAAAGCTAAGTGGAAACATATCGTGTAAGTGTTCTCAAAATGGGAAGCTCTCAAGAACATACCTTAAATCTGGATAGAGATTATAGTGCTCTGACTTCACCTCAGCTGTGTTCACTGCAATCTTCAGCTTTTTCTCCCCTCTCTCTTGTCCAGTTATGATAGGAAATTCTAGGGTACTGTTAGAAATACACAGATATGCCTAAGGAGCTAATATGTATCAGACAAACAAAATACTGATGAGTGTAAAAAGAAGAAAATTACAAAAATAGCTGTGTAAAAATACTTGTTTTGCAAGCGGAATTGATAATAGTAAGAAATAAGGAAAAAGGAATAAATTTTGCTGGTAGAAGACTGTTTCTTTACTTCCCAGGAGTTCACATATCCCAGAAGAATCACAGTAATAGATAAAATGAGCAGAATCTTTACATCTAATAGGCTGACATCACAGAGGTGATCTGTATCAGAAAAAAACTATTCATGGATAAGGACACACATCTGCGTGTTGCACGTAACAAAACTAAATTGGCTCCTCACACTGTACAATTTAAAAATAATGTTAGTAGCAGAAATTGACTTCAGTCTGGAATTTGATGGTTATTTCAGTAAAGGCCATATATTTGTGTAGCAAGTGTGTCATTCAGTGTGTAGTTGCACATTTCTGTAGCACCCAGAGACCCTTATTGGATATCCCAGAGCTGTTTCAGGAGAGAGAGACCCAGCCTGTAGTTTTCTCTAGTACCAATCTGTCTCTACTACCTCTCTACTACTGTCTCTCTACTACTACCCAGCCTGTGGTTTCTCTGTAGTTTCCCTGTGGTTTCTCTCCTCACTAGCTCTTTGCTTGTCCTGTTCTTCCCAGGAGGTGTTGGACAGACATGTTAAGCTTCAGGAGTCTTAACTGTTGTCATCTGCCCGTGGACAGCTCTTCACAAGGGCATGGGACAGGGCAAGAGACTGCAAAGGTCCATGCCATTGGGGGTTTGGCTGAAGATATTCACAGCATGTCCTGGGCACAGCCCAAATGGTCCCCTCTCAAACCTGTAAGAGCTCTGGTTATTGGATAGGCTCTGATCTGTCTGTATAATTGTATTGGTGTTTCCAGGAGGCAATGTTTGGGTGTTGAAGCTTGAAGGTGGCAGTGGATGAAAATTTTTTCTTAAATAAGGAAGAAAAGTAAAATTTGGCTTTATAAAGAAGGAAAAAAAATATGTATTCTCTATGAGTTCTCTTTTCATAAGAAAAGAAGGAATAAGCTCAAAGGACTGTGTTTCATCATTCCCCTATAATGCCAAGCGGTCCACTTCCCAGCTAAGGAGGGGAAAGATACAGTCAGGCTGTAGTTCAGTTTCATGTTATCAGTATAATAGCTGTGCAGTGCAATAGGAGAATAAATGATGTGGTGTGCAGGTGCAAGGGGACACCAGCTTACAGGCAAGCTTAGTCACAGTGTCAAAGATGGAAGAATGTGACCTCCACTGCAGTGTTTTATCTGCTGCCAGATAAATGTGTCTCACCCAAGAAGCCTTTCAGGCAGAGCTCTGAGGAAATTCCTCATCAAGGGAGGAATGCCCAGAGGAGAGAGATAAAGAGGCATAGAAGGTCCCCCTAATGCCATTATCCCATTGTCCCAGCAGCAGGTGAGTGATGCTCTTTTGTCTTCAGGAGGAGACCCCTGTGGCTTGGGACTGAGCCCAGTGACTGTTTAGAAATGCCTTGGCACTACTAATGTTATCAAGAATGGCAGAGTTCAGAGCCAGCAGGTGCTGAAACACCACCCTGAAAATTAAATTGGAAACTGGAGTGGACTTAGAGAGTAGATTAGATTGGGGGGATCCTCCAGAGGTCATCTAGTCCAATCTCTTGCTCAAAACAGGGTGAGCTTCAGGCTTAGATGAGGTTGTTTAGGGCTTTGTTCAAGTGAGTTCTTGTTCTGCTCCCCTACCACCCAGTGCCAGCCCCCCATGTGCACATCAGTAGGTAAAGGAAACACCTTCCCTCTGTGAATATGCTTCCAGTCACTGCTGCTGAGGGATCCCTCACAAGCTTGGCTGTCACCCTGAGATGCCCACCCTGTGCCTGCCATCTCTGCCAAGCCTCTGTATCCCCATCTGCTCTCCCAAAGGCTTGGTGACACAAGCAGGCTATATCTCCCCAAGGGGAGACACCCACGGCCACCCCAAAAGGCATCCAGCTCTGCCCACCTGACAGACACATTCCCTCAGGAGCCCTGTCCCATAACTGGGAACCAGGCTATGAAGCTGCTCTGTGCACTCTCCAGGCTACCTGCCCCTCTGGCAGTTTCTCATCATGTTTTGTGGCTCCTGGCTGAGCCAGGAGACATTTGCAGTATGAAAGTGCATAAGCCATGAAATCCTTCCTCCCTCCTACCCTGAGCAGGGTCAATGCACCTGGGAGACCTTTATAGCTACAGGTAGGAAATGGCAAAATGTTTAAGAAGGAAACACGGACCACTGAGGTTGTGTCTTAGTACTGTCACATTCTTCCTCTGGCCTGAGCAAGCACTGTCCTGCTCTGCTAGTACCCACCCAGAATAATTTCCCTAGACCATTACCTCTTGATTTGTCTATTTGCAGCTTACCTCTAGATCTCCATCAAGTATGATTTACTTATCTTTGGCTTTCCTAGCTAAACGTATCATATTTATAAGTTATCTTTCAGTACTGGCAATGGTCATGACTACCCACCTCCTTCATTTGCTTTTGAGATTTTCAAACAGGAGCATCTGTGCTATGCCCTATGCTGCTCCTGATGCCTGGAGAAAACGTCCTTCAGAATCTACATTAAATCATGCCATTGACATGTCATCTACAGAAAATGGGACGGTAGATAGGTAGCAGTGTGGCTGACCTATGTGACTGATTACTCAGCAACATTACTTTCTTATTTCCCTGTATCCCTTCATGGACCTGTCCCTATCTATTGCAGACACATCGGGTTTCACCTCTGAGAACCAACCCTTTTCCCTTAACCCCTTGCCTGCATGGTGTCTGTCAGCCCAGGCTGGCAGGGGGTGTCCAGGCACAGAGCAGCCCAGTGTCCCTGTTGGCAGAAGGGTTTCACTGGTGAGCCCCCCATGTCCAGGGGTGCAGAGCCATCAGGGGGTCCCCTGCTGGGCAATGCCTCCTGGACTGGTGCAAGTGGCCACTGAATTGAGAGAAGCCACAAGATGTGCCATTTACACTACTTTGTAGTGAGATTGTAAATTTTCAGATGCAAGGAAAGTGCTTTTGTTCTGGCCAATATAATGCCAAATATAAGGGGGGTCTGGTGTGGCTCAAAAAGCCTATTTCTGAACTAATAGAAACAATAAGTACTCCTTGGTCATTCATAATTTATAATTTTTGTTGTGAACAATCTATAGAAATTCTAGTCTGATCACTTGACTGACAAAGTACAAATCAGCACCTAAACTTATAACCAGAAGTTTTTAACTTTCTGCCAACGTGATCAAAAATAAACTCACTCCCAGAAAAATAACAAGAAGAAAGATAGCCAGAAAGATAACCATCATCATTCAGACTTCTAAATAATGCCCAAATTGGGACTTGAGCTCAAAGCATTTTTAGCCCCTTTGTTGTCAGGGCACATAGAAAAATCTTACAGATGGAGAAAGGATGCAAGAAGTAGAGCAAACATAGGTCATTTCTATAGTCCTGGTTTTGTCTTAATTTGTAGAAGAAGGCACTAGCTCACCTGACAGGCAAAAACCTTCAGCAGCAGTGAGAACAAGTGAGAACCATCTTCAAACTTTGTGTGGGTCTGTGTCTTGGAAAACAAAAAGTAGAAAGCCTCTGGCATGAAGACAGGAGTCTTTCAGTAAGGTACCATGTACACATGTAAAATTTAGATCAACTTTTCCAATTTTTACGCATAAAAAGGCAACAGGCTTTTCTCTATGGGTGTCCACCTTTATGAATTTATGACAATAGTAGCATGGATTTAGCCCAGCCAGTAAATGGTCTCTGCACCTCGGCTGTAACAGGAGGGACAATGACCCAGCTGGTGTCATTTCTAGGGCTGGTCAGGCTGCCACTGCACTTGAAGTGATCCTTGATAAGATTTCAAGTGAAAGGAGGGAAAGACAGAAAGAAGGCAAGGAAGCCTCCCCCACTTCAAATTCTTCAGGCTGACCTGTCAGCTTCTATGTTACTACATTTGGACTTGAATTTCTTGCCAAGGTCAGTGCAGATTAGAAGCTGCTTTCATATCTGACAGAAATACTACTCCCCGGTGAACAAGGGGGTGTAGCTCCAGCATCTTTAAGTGGAATGAAAAGTTCAGTCTTCTCCAGTCATCAGTGTGGAGTGCACAGGGGCCTCCCAATATTAACTCTGATCAGCACCAGTAGGTCATCTTCTCTCCGTAATCCCACATTCTCCCCCTCTCTGCTTGGATATGAGCTGCAGACTTGAAAAGCATGACTGAAAATACCAGAAAAACAGTGAGATTTGAAGGATCATATGATCATCTCATGATCACCAGTATTTGTTTCTTTTTATGCTCTTTGTGGGAAATATATACTACTTTTTTCTAAATCACCCTTAAAACACAACAGCAGAATTATGTGCAGCCAGGCAAGAGTTTGATTTCAGGAGTGACCTCAGGACTCACATTTCCTCTTGCCTGAAGCTCAATTCACATTTGTAGGGAACTTGCTCAGTGGGAGACATGTTTTTCTTAAATGTTCAACAGCTGCATGGAAGCTAGGCAGCAGGAAAAACACAGGGGCAGGCAAAGGATAAAAATAATGATAGTGTTTTACCCCCTTGTCTTTTAAAACTTTGGTTCCCTCAAATAAAATGTAAGGAAATCTGAAGTCCTGATGTGATGAGACCAAGGCACACTGGATGAATGGCTTGCCAGAGGTCATAAAGGAGCCTGAACAAAGAGCAACATGCATCATTCAGCCATGTTTACAAAAATGTCTAGCTCCACCAGAATTAGTAATTGCATGCCAGAATGCTAAAGTTTTTTTTCAGTACAGAACTAAAGAACACAGGGCTGAGAAAACACAATGTGAAAACAAAAGGGATTATTAAGTCTTTAGAGCAGACTGGCAGAGTAAGAGGGTTTGCTGAGGAAAATGTCTGGACAAGATTTCAGTACCAGAAGAGGAAGGAGGCTGTTGCATTCAGCAGGTGACCACAAATCACTGAAGATCAGTGTTAACCAGAGTTTTCTGTTTGGCCACTTGGCTTCCCATGTGTCATTTTACATGTCACAGACTGAGCTTGCACCCCTTTTTTTCTCTGCCTCAATGATAGTTTGTAGCAGTGAGAGGGGCTGCTCAGAATAATTCAGAAGAAATATTTCCCTGGTTTACTTTCCCTGTGTGGGATGCCTCACTTGTCTGGAAATCAGTCTTTGTGCATCTCAGCCCAGGAAGGAAGGGGAAATTAAGAAAGTGAAGATAAAGAGAAAGCAAAGAGAAAAGAGAGGCAAAGTCAAGAGTGGCAGAAATCAAGAGACACAGGGATGATGCTTATGGACTCCAAAGACAGCAAAGGGCAGGTAGGAAGAAGCAATGAAAATCAGTGAGACCCAGAGAGAGCAAGGAATGAGGGCAAAGGAAACAATTTTTTCAAAAATATAGTGTTTGGTTGAAAACTGAATGCAAAATAGTCAAAAAAGTTTTAACCTAAACTGATATCACATCAATAAACACTTTTTGGAGAAAATCAGGAGTTATTATTGCCTCATCATTGTGCCTGTAGCCCTTTGCTGGGTCGGTGGGCTGACCCCTCTCTCTGTGCCTGCCCATGTGAGGTGGTGGGGAGGGATGGAGATAATGCTGACGGAAATTAGTCCCTCTTTATCTGGCCTGGCTCTGGCTGCAAGACTAAACAAGCTGAAAATACTCCTTAAAGGTGATAGGTCTTCACAAAACACAATTAGCAACTTCAAGATGCCCTTCCAGGAACCAGCAAGACAATTCAGAGCATGCAGGGTTGGTTTATCCTAAAAGGAGTCAGTCTCTCAAAACACATAGAACTCAAAAGCAGGCATGTCTGTCAGGCCATGGGGAGGAGCATCAGCTGTGTTCCTCTGGCCCCATGGGGGAATGGGTGCTGGCAAAAGCCAAGACTGGGGGGCAGAAGGGGGCTTTATCCTTCAAGTGTTCATAAATAACTTCCATCCGATGCTGGAGAGACTTGGGGACCAGAGAGGTTTCAGAGAAATGCTTCTGCATAGAAATGCTGCAGGTTCCAGGCATGGCAACAGCCCTCTGAGGAAAGCCAGACCAGGCACCAGCATGGGTGCTAGCCTGTAGCTTGTTTCTCATTGAATTAGAAGTTGTAAAATCACCACTGCAATTGTCAATAGTGGCTTGAGTCTCATCCTGTGATGGTAGCACAAAAAAAATCTTGCCGGTAAAATATGAACACTCTTGCTAACCTTAAAAACAGCCCTTTTGTATGATTCTCCTCCTTGTTTTCAGACCTGTCCTCAAATTTAAATGGCATCATGCAGAAGCTCAGTAAATCCCTTTGGCCACTCTATCCAACAACCTGCAAACTGCATAATTAAGAGTATGAGAAGTTAACATGGACAACACTGGTGTCCATGTTAACTTCTTTACTCTTTACTTTCAGAGTAAACTTCTGTAAAGTCTGCTGGTAACAAAACTCCAGGGGACTTTACAAAAGTTTACTCTGAAAAGCAATCAGTCCTGAACTGAATTCCTTCCCAGAAAAGCTGAGTGTGGTACTGGAGCATTCCCAGAGGACTCGCAGCTGCATTAGAGACATGGTCTGTGCCTGGCAGATGTTTCTTAGCATGAGTTCTTCACAAATGGGGGCACACATGACATGGAAGCCCGTGTCGTGTGTGGGGCAGTGGGTCTTCTCAAGTCTATTCCCTGTGTGGGCAGAGCTGTCCCTGTCACCTGGGAAGGTCCCTTCTCCACCAGCACCAGCACAGGTCCAAGTTGTCCTTCTAGCTGGAGGCTGGGAATTTAATGCCTCCTTTATTCATTAGCAATCTCTTCTCAGTGCTAAAGTTACCCAAACTATATTGAAATAAGTTATTATTAAAACTTGTAATTCCTTTTTTCAGGTCTGAAGCACCAGGCACACCAGAAAATCAGAGATGGTAAGTTGTGCTTTGTGTGGAATTTTTATTTTTGTACATCTTTTCATGGGTTCACACTCCATGCTTCAGGGGCTGAGCCCTGCATTTAAATGATACCTGTGAGCCTCAGTGTGGCTGCGTGCCACCCATGGAGCTATAGACAGGGATCAACCAGTGTGACAAAAATTACAGGTTAAAGCCAGCCCCTCTGTCAGCTTGTGACTGTGAAGTCCAGAGTGAGGAGAGCAGAGGCAGTGTCTGGTTGGATCAGACTAAAGTCTCTTCAAGTCCACAGTGTGACACTGATGCTGTTCAATACCAGATTACTACAGGAGAAAAGATCTCTTAAAGAATGGTTATGAAATTGCTTTCTGTTTCATAGGCTATGGTTTTGCTAAGTTCTGTTGTGTAGTGGCTGACAGAATTACTAGGTTGCTTTTTTTATCTCCCTTACTGTGTATTTTAAATCTGATTTCCAGAAACAATAAATATATTTGGAAACTACCCCAGATTGCGTTTTTGTGGTATCTGGAAATGAACCTGGCATTGGAAAAAGTGATAAAACTTTCTAAGATTTTAACCACCCTCCATCTAACAGTATGTTAGATTTTTTTTTTTTCATTGTAATCTCTATTTCAGTAACCGCTATATCTGATTAAACTACTTTGAACATTACTTTAATTTCAAGTCCATTATCATTACCCCAAAGCACTACCTGCCATACCCCAAAAGTAATGTGAAACAGGGGTATAAGCAATGGTTTTTTCTATCTGAACATCCACATTGCAGTATCAAACAGATATTCAGATTACTCCTCTGTCCCAAGGGGTTTTTCCCATGATTATCTGATCCCTTTCAATCAAACAGGGTGTGTGCATCAGTCCCAAAGGCAATGTAAAGCTGACCAAAGCCGTATTTCTGCAGATTCCCCAAAAGGCACAGGCAAGAATTCTTTTCACCTCTGAGGATCAGAAATGCTGCAGGAGTTAATTGACTTTATATGGATTTTTCTTTTATTTTTTTATAATATGGATGCTGCAGGCTTCCCGTCCATCAGCAATAAGAATATTTTTTCCAGGGGTGGATGGTGGTGCAGAGGCAGAAGTTCCCTGCAAGTAGAATAGTGCTAGTAAAAGGATTCCCTTCTCTCATGTTCCCATTCTTCATGACAGAAGTACATACAGCATCAGTGGTATTTTCAGTATATAAAGTATTCTCATATAAAAGTGTTAATGCCCTTGCATTGTCCTTGTAAGCATAATTTTTTAGTTCTGTGAATTTTTATGTGGGAGAAGCAGTACCCCTAGCTTTTGAAAGAACTGCTTTTTGACTATGAAAGAGAAGTTTGGTTATTTGATAACACTGTAGATGTAGGGTAATGCTGCATGAAAGAGCAAATGCAAACCACCAACTCAGAGATGCATATGATGGTTAACTGCATGTAGTGTTGGTTATGAGATATTAGTTAACTGTGGTGCCTGTTGAACCATGGCCCTGCTTCAACCATGGAATCACAGGAGTGGAAAACGTTGTATAAAATCACCAACTTTGCCTCTCTGGCCCAAGGGAGGATCAACTGTAACTGAGCTATTCTTGACTGCTGCTCATCCGTCCGGTTCTCAACGACCTCCAGAGATGGAAACATTTCAGTTTCCTAAAATAATCTGCAACACTCTGCAGTGGAGCCTGGAACTTGCACAGCACCCCATCCACTTCTGTGGGAGGCCACGGATCTGCCCCAGACTTGGCAGAGAGCTTTAGAGAAAGGGAGTAAAAAGGTTTTTGCTCTTGGGCTGTGCTACAAGACAGCACCACCACTCTTGTTCATAGCTTTCACTCTCCTTCCCCTGATCTCTTCTGCCAGACCCCCACAAGATGATGTATTGCTCCCCCTCAGCTTCCTGTCATGACTGTGATGTGAACTGGATCCCTGAGATCACCTGTATAAGGAAAACACCTGCAATTCCCCTGGCCAGTGGCAAATAGGGATCATGGACAGCAGCAGGGGAAGGGAATGGTGTCCAGAGAAGGATGGTTGGAATGGTTTAGCTGCATTTGCTGCCAGGGCAAATGGTCATAGAAGGGACTCTAGCATTTCTCACTAGGTAGCCAAGAGCAATTGGTCTCAATTGGAATATTCCAGAGATATTGTTACTCTTCATCCAGTCTTCCGAAAAGCTCCTACACTTGTGCTTCAGGGACTCCTTCCCCATGCATGTGTACAAGGATCAGTCTGAGCCTCAGCCTCAATAAAACCACTTCAGATCCCTTTTACAAAGGATGCTAGTCTGTGTCATGAAGCAACTCGTTATTAAAAATACCTTAAATTAACTTTGATCATAGCAACTCAAAATCATTGAGGTATTTCTGAGCACCCAAATTTGCTATTTTTTCTTTTTCTATTGAACTTTGCATAACCTTACAAAAAGCAGAACTAACTTCGACAGTTTTAGGAAAGTGTGAAATCATACTGCCCTCAAACCTCTCCTGTGGTGCTTTCTGGTGATGTATTGTTCTGTAGGAGTGTTTCACAGCAGAGCTCTGATCCTCAGCATTGGTGCTTACAGTGGAAGAGCTGCCAGAGCCATAAATACAGAGACTAACAAGCACAACTGTGCTCAAAATGTTTCTTTGTGAATCACACATAATTTTCTTATCCAAACTGAGGGAACATCGTGTTGCTAATGCAGTACACAAGGTCACCTCAAATTGTGAAGTAAAACTTATTTTCCCTCTGCTGGTTTTATTTTCAATGCCATCATGTCCCAGGTCTGAACATTGTTTTACAATGTCTCTTTTGCTAGTTTTCCAGGTATCCTGGATGGGAGACATTTGACTATCCCTGACCAGAAACAAATGGGTTTAGTCAGAGATTATCAAAACAATAAAGATTTTAAATTTTTTTTTAATACCACAAAATTTTCTGCTTGAAAGGAAATATTCCAAGATGCTTTACATGCATTAGGCATGTCCCTGCTTTTCTCAGTAACAACTGCAGCATAGCTAGAAGAGTTGCACAGGTGAGTGAAGCTAATGGATGGGTTAACATAAATGTTTATTTTTATATCCCTTCACTCTTCAGCCACTGGGTTGTATGAGATGAAAACCAGGGTGGATTCAGCAAATGTTTTCTCAGTTTAAACCATTTTTCCAGTATGTCTAGACTTAATAGGAGTATCCATGGCTCTGTGCTTGAGCATATGAAGCAGATGAATAATTTAGTTGTTGGTTATTGAAACCTGATGCAAGATGCTAGTAAAATGGTGGAAAACCAAACAGCTGAGTACCCTGTTTTTCACAGGACATCCTCAGTTACAGTGCGATGTCCCAGTGTAATGTTCTGTGGTATCTATCCAGGGAGGAAATACTTTGGAGTATTTCATTAGATAAAAATATGCAGCCAAGAAGAATTCCAGCAAATGGTAATGCTCTGCTACAGATATGTAATGTGAATAAAAGGTATTGTTTAGGAGGGTCTCTGCAAAAGCAATCTTAATCCTCTTAAATCTTCAGGCTCTTGATACCTATTCTTTCTGGTCATTATAAACTTAATAATTTTCTTGAAGTATTTCCAGCCTTGTGGAGTAGGATCTCTGGAGACAGTAGAGACATGAGATAATGTGGTGTTACTACAAATGCTGTTAGTTTTCAGTGCAAGGATTTGATTAGTGCTTCTAAGAGCTCTGATTTTATAATGCTGTCCATTTTTCAGAAAAAACCTTTCATAAGCTCTGACCCAATTGTTACAGAAACCAAAGTGGAAAATTAAACTCTGAATGCACAGAATAAATATGGCTCTGTGTTATTTTTCTTGAGTGACCATTAGTTTCTGGAGATTTTCTTACTAATTTTTCTGTCTTGTGTAAACAAACATGGTAAGGGAGTGCCACATAAAATTTAATGTCAATATGATTTTTAAAAAATCAAAGGTTTAATTTTTTTCTCTTTTTTTTTTTGTTTTGTTTTGTTTTGTTTTGTTTCATTTAGTTCTATTTGTTTAGGTTTCAACAAGCTTTGTTGTGCTTACAAATGCTCACACTGAAATACTGTTGGGGCAAGAGAGCCAGAATTGGCAGGGACTGCAAAACATTCAGTTACAAATAAAAATTAACCTGATGTCTGTTTACAGAATCTAGGCAAAATAAAAAAAGGAAATGCAGAATATTATGAAATAGCAATTAAACTGTCAGATTAATTCACTTTTAATAGTCCAACAATATAAAGTTTTTTAACAGAGTCTTTAATCTGGCACCTTCTTTACTCAGGAATGTACTGCTGCAATCCAGAAACGCAGAAAAGCATTACATGTGTTAATGGTTTAACCAAATCAGGGAAGATGTTTGAAGATATCTGAAATATTAATTACACGAGATCAATCTGGCATTCCAGGCAAAGCATGATGATCTTGTGAAGCTGGAAATGTTAGGTCTTACATCTTGGTCCGAGAGAGCTACCTTTGGCACAAACTTGAATATAATCACCCGTGGTTCACAAAAAATAAACTAGAAAATAACATCTTCTGAAAAGGTGAACAGAGGGACAACTATAGGGGCAGAAGGGGGCATGAGTATTTGTACAAATAGTTTCAGGCAACACTGTGAGATGTGTGAGGAGGATTATTGTATGATTTTGCAGATGTCCTTTGGCAACGTCTTTCCATCTCATAAGAATTTATCTGTGGGTCAGTTTACTTTTATTATCTTGCCCAGATAAATATTAACTCTTATGCTATTATTCCACATACATTTGGATACTTTTGTTATACTCTTGTGTGCTGTGTAGTGGTTTTTATGTTATAGCCATGATAGTTTTAAGAGTTTAAGCAAACTGTGAGTTGAAGGGCATAAGTACAATTTCATTAGACTAAGCAGGTCTTTCATCATATAAGCTCCTCTTCAGAGCTACATGATTTTTTAAATTAAAATGCCATTTGCAGTTAAATGTTTCTCTTCAGCTCTAGTAATTGTTACATGACCCATGTTGACAAGATAAAATATTTACTTCTGTTCCTTGCATGTTTATGGTTATAATATTCTCATGCGTATCTTACATCTTGCACTGATTCTATTGTCAGTTTGACCTGAAGCTACATAATTAAGCCAGTGCAAAATTGTTGTGATCCCTCCTTTGAAATGGACTTACTTGATTTGGACAAGTTCAGGTAGATGTTGGTTAAAGCTGAAGTGAAATAAGTCACTCTCATCTGATTTCACATAACAATATAACTGCTTTGGTTAGTGAGTTTGATTTCTTGTGCTCAGATACCCATTTTCATACAAGCTTTCTGGCAGGTGTAGGCATGCCCACTGTGATGTGCTCGTGATGGTGGCTGTGCTAACCCAACACTCCCTACACCTGCAAACTCTGTCCCTGGCACTGACCTACTCAGACAGTGCAGATGCAGTGGCCAGATCGGGATTTACTGACGCAAGAGAAGGTGCAGGGAGGTGCCACTGCCCTCAGCCTTCTCACCACGTGCTTTGCCCCTGAAACTGATAAAGGAGCAGCCTCATCCCCAGCATTCACTTTCAGTCATATCTGGCCCTGTGAAAGCTACATCTGCCCTGCAGACGTGGGGGCTGATGGCTGTGGCAGCCAAGGGGTGTGAGGAGCTGTGAACCCACATCAACATCTCTGTGTCAGCAGAAGCATCTCACGCAGACCAGCCATCATATTTACTGGGGTACTTTCTTCATCTTGGGGAAAGGCTGGTTGTTTTATCCACAATGTTATGCATGATTTAAGAAAATGTTCAAAGCTAAAGCAGCTTTGGTAGTGAAGCTGCCAAGGATTTAAAACATTCCTGTGCTGGCAAAGCACTCAAATTGGAAACATATCAGTATATGGAGGAGTCCTGTGCATGTGCTCACACAAGTTAACATTGATCTACTTAAATTGATATAGCATGTGATTTTAACTCACTCATAGCTGTGTCACGGCTGAGACATCAGAACCACAATCACTCTCCTCTTAAGAGCATCACTGGCAGCATGAACTCTTAGTGAGGAGGAGTCTGATCTCTCCAGGCTGGATGCAGTTCATTCCCGAAGTGAGACATACGCATTTGTTAGCTTATGCTGTGATGCATTGTTGCTCCTGCTCTTTGCATGCAGCTTTTGCAGCCATCACGGTGTTCCCTGCAGCAATGCCCAGAGAAGGTGGCCCAGCTCAGAGGAGCGGTGTCCCTCCCAGCTGCTGCAAGTACTGCCTACCACATTAAACAAATGAAATCTCACCCTTTGTCATGCAAATAAGCAAGGTTAATTCCTTACCACGGGAAAAACGTGAAATTCCCGTGTGACATCCCTTTCCCTCCTCCCTTCTCACTGCAACCAAGTGGTGGAAAGGGACGGCCCATTTGGTACAGCATCTAAGAGAAGGGGGGAGGCAAGCACACCCTTGTTCTCCCACGGGAGCTTTCCCAAGGGCCTGCCCTGTTCCTGGCAGCATCCCAAAGACCCAGGCGCTGCAGACCAGAGTGCCTGCCTTTGATCTCTCCATCTTGACCTCAGAGCAACCCTGCTGCCACATCAGCCAATACTCCCCACTGGAAATGAGAAAAAGAAGAAGCTTTATAAAATATTTCTTCAGCTGAATTTTTGTTCATCTAGAGTAGAGGCCATGTGGCGTGTCTGCCTCCTGGTCTTTTCAGTCTCTTTTTGGCAGCAGAGCAGGTTCCTGGGCCACAGCATAGTGAGAGAGTGTCAGGAGAGTGCTGCAGAATCAGCAATCTGCCTTGTAGATGACACGGGGATCCCCCAGACTGGGAAATGAAAGTCCAACCTAATGACACAACCCTATTTTCACAATTGAAAGAACAGTGGCATTTAATTTAAACATAAATCTGCAGTTCAATTACAAAGAGTTTCAACGTGTCTGAATTCAGAAGGTGATACTTTCATAATGGAGCTGCAAGGATCACAGCTGTATGAGAATATGGCCCCAGGGAGTGCCATCATCTTCATTATTCATGTTGCCTGGCCTATTTTCTCCCCTCTTCTGGAAAGAACATGGGAGTGTATAGGCACATGTGTGTGTCTGTGCAGGCGTGTGAGAGAGAAGATGTAGCTAAGTTAATGTTTTTCAAATAAAGTAGCTGGAAATTTTTGCTGATAATTAACCATGTATTTGGCTTGTCCCACCATAGAGTGCAATATCCCCAAGCAGAGTTGTGGCTGCATGACCTCATGCCACAGAGGCATGAATTCCTGGCAGCTCCATGACATCCATATGTGGATGCCTTAGCTGCCATGGAGCTGTTGCTAATGGGAAGATTATAGATTCCTCTGCTCACAGAACAGGAGGGCCACATCCACAGGTATCATGGCCATTGGGGACTTCCAGTGACGAAGCCCTGAATCCAGAAGTCGGCAGCAGCACACTCTGGGGCTCAGTGGGCTTGTCTGGGCAGACTCAAGGTCTGCTAGTGGGGGGAGGGTCCACACAGGTACTGTGAGGATGTGCCTCCCTTTTTCCTGGGGGCATGTTGGGCCCTTGGCAGGGCAACAGTGCTGTCACGGAAGGGATTGGCCTCTCAGCAGTGCCATATCTGAGTGATAAAACCTGTAAGCAGATAGATAAGTTATTGCATCCTGAGGGGATAGTGTTATTAAATCTATTTAGCATCTTGTTCACAGCTTTGAAAGGTTTCACAGATATGAGCTATGCTGAAACAGTTTCTACCCTCTATGCTCTGGAAGCCAAGGTGTTGTCCTGATTCAAAGATCCCCTTTTTTTTCCTCATTCTGCATTCATCATGGGGACTAAATTAGCAGAGATAAACGAGTGGCAAACACTCCTCTCCTCCCCCCACCACACCACAGCTGTGGTTGTGTTTCTGCTGGGTGCCAGCAGCTCATCCCTACTGACAGCTCCAATTTCTTGCTCTTGACTAAACCATCCACTCATGAAATGGTGGCACTTAATGGTTCTCTGCACAACCTGTTTGGCTTTGACATGAAACTGCTTTTTAATGCATGTAGTGGAGATGTCTAACATTTCTACATGAAAGTATTTCACTTCTATAACATTTCAAAGTGACACATACTTTTATATAAAAGAAATAAAATCCACAAAGCTGTAGTTCTGAGAGGAAAACAATTTCAAGCCATTATCATGCTTGTCAGTGGCAGCTTTTTATCTGCAGGGGCAGTGGGCACACACAGGTTCTGGTGGGGTGTCAGTGGCTGCAATGCCTCTGGGATGCATCCATCCTTAGGCAGGTCCAGAGGGTCACCCTGTGCTGGCATTGCTGGCAGCTGGGGAACTCTTTGTGTGAGAGTGTGTGTGTGTGTGTGTGTGTGTGACAGAGAGAGAGAGAGAGAGAGGGACAGTCAGAGCAGTAACTCAATCTGATGTGAGGAGTCACCTTTCTGTTTCTGAATCACACCTAAACCCTTTGGAGAAAGTAATCATTAGGCTACTTGCAAGGGTAGGGGCCACTTAGCATGATGGTGAAACACAAAGCTGGGAAGATAAGAGGCAAAGATAGCGTTTACTCATCATTCAGCCCATCTGGATTTGGTTTATGGTACACATTCCTCAGCATCTGTACTAGAAACCAGACGATTTCCTTGTTTCCTTCAGCCTGTATTTCAGCCACCCACCACTGCAGATGCAGTATGCTGTGTAAAAACTTTCTTTAAACTCTGTGTCCAGGGGAGTCACTTCCAAACACTGCTGGATAAGGACTCATGTAAGGATTGAACACCGTCCTGCCTTCTTCCCTGCTGTTGCTGTGCCTTTTCTGCCTTTATCCACATGCACACACATGCACATTGAGCAGGGACTAAAATCTAAAGCAGGGAGGATGCATCCCCCAGTGTCCTCCCTGGTGGGAGGTTTGCCAAGGCTGGCCAGCTCCGGGCACCCCTCTGCCTGCTTCTCTCCGAAGGTGGTGCAGCAGAGGCCTCCTGCCGCAGCTTCATCAGGTGGCTCGTTTGGTGTCAGAACAGCTGGTGCTGGGCCAAACACTGTCAGTGTCCTGGTGCAGGGCCCTGAGCTGGTGCCTGTCGGTGCTGCCAGCTCAGCCTTCTTCAAAAGCTTTCTCCGAGGGGTGGCAGGCAGGCTTTTTGCTGGATGGTGCATTGCCTCCAGGAGCTGACAGAGAGCCAAACCCAGCAAAAACACAATGTGCTCTGGCTAATGAGACACAAATATGATGCCAATAAAGTCTGTACATCCAGGTGACCCGACAGTGCAGGGAGGTAATGGCTGGACCACGGTGGACCCATATTCTGACCCACTTCACAAGCACAGGCCACAGATGTTGCTGGTCAGGGATCCCATCAAAACCCTTGAGCAGGGGTGTGGTGGTTAATACCTTCCTTCCCTCAGCTATTGGCAAAGCAGGATTGCATCCACAGGCAACATTTACCCTGAGTCTGCAATATGCAGATTAAAGGGATGATAGCCATCATACTGAGTCCTTCACCCCTTGGGAATACTCTGAAGCAGTGACTGACACACCCACTCCCACTTACTGCCTGGGGTACTATGGGTCTGCAGCACTTTTATCAGCCTGCTTGTGTTGTTTACAACTATTTGAGGTTTGAAAATGCCCTGCTAAATGAAATACAGAGCTAAGATGAGAAAATACTAAACAGATTCCTATTCTGTAATTGGCTGTATCTATGGAAATCTAGATCATTACCCTAACCAAAACTTTTTCAATAATGAGATTAAAGAACGTGTTTATATTTTGACTTTTTGCATTTAAAAGCAAGCAGAAATTAACATTAAAGGATATATGAAAGAACATACGTGTATCTCTGGCCAGAGATGAATGGACAGAAGGCATCATGAAAGTGACATTACCACTGCTGCAGACCTAAGGACACTGTTGCTGTGTTATTGAAACCTAAGGTGTCTGAGACCAGAGAGGCTCTGTAGGAGCTGTAGTGTGGGGGTGGTTTGTCCCAGTGCCATAGCACAAGCTGGTCAAAATATGGCTCAGGATCAGCAGGTTAAGTGATAATCACATCTACACTTAAAAATAGCGAAGTCTGAGGTCACTCTGCAGAAACTGGTGTTAGAAATGCCACAAAGAATAATAAAGACCTGCAAGTCTGGTTATAAAAAGAGCAGTGGAAGGAAAGAAGGCAGCAGAAAGGTGGAGATTTATGAAGACTTTTTATAAGGCATTATGGTGAGAGCAGGGAGAAAAAACAGACTATAGGTAGAGACACAGGGGGTATTTTTTAATCTCATATCTGAAGGTGCATGTGCCTTACAGACAAGTGATTACTCCAGCATACTAGTAAGGTCACATGCAGACATGTGCATACATCTGCAGGCATCCCTTCCCATTCAGGGCTATGAAGTACACATGTACCTTTCCCTGTAAATGCAGCATCCTGTGGCTTTTATTGGTACAAATCAAGATTGCTCCATTTTGCAGATATGGTCCTTTGTGTCTACTTAGAGCTACGCCTGTGTTTTATTAGGCTGTTGTGTGTATTTTATAGAGGCTGTGGTGCAGAGATCTGTGCCACTAGCAGCAGGAGATGGGGATGCTGTCAGTCGGTATGGCCAGCATAGCAACCTTAGGTAACTGAGCACTAAACTAATCATCTTTTTCCTGTCCTGGGGTGATATAGAGCAGGCTCATCACATGATACAGCAAGCAAGCAAGCACTGCTGGCTTGAAAAGAAGGAAAAGAGATGACATAGTGGCGAGTTTTTCTCACTGAGGTGAGATGGTTGCCTACCTTTGCTGTGTTGAGGCAGGAGATTTGGTTATAAAGCTAAGTGAGAGGTGGTGATTGATTCTCAGCTGGTGAGGACTTGCTGTTCAGCCTTAAGCAAAGCATTTACCCTTTTGTTCTTGCTTGTTGCCACAGAAAAAAGGGAATATGGGAATTTTTTTCTCGTCTTATGTGCACTGTTAAACAAAACTGTGAGATGCTCGGAGAGGATAAGATGTAAAATGCTTCAGGATTGCCAGTGTTGTTAAAGGATTGCCGAAGGACAAGGTCCTCCTGGCTGGGAGGATTTAAAACTTCATTGTGAAGCTTCAATGGAAATTAAATACCATCCCAGCATTTGGGGTTTACCCCCTCTGCTTGAATGGTGAGCTCGGTCCTGCGGACGTGTCAAGCATTAAAGCACGGGGGGCTGGTGCCAAAAGCCCAAACAGAGCAGGAGACAGAGCTGCTGCCTGCTGACGGACCCTCTCCTGCCATTCCTCCTCATGGGGCATCGTGGACCGGTCTGATACCAAACTCCATTTGGCCTGGAGAGAAATGGGGGGCGGGTGTAGGGGGCAGTGGGAAACTCTTCCCGTTTCTGTTTTAAGGCAGGATGTGAGAGTGCTGCCTACGCTTTGTTCTCCCTCCCTGCCTGAGCATCTTTGCATAACGTCGCTGTGATCAATACTGATTAACTGTCTTCAGAAAAAAGGTCCTTCCTTCCTTTGTTTCTCCTGAGATAAGAAGCATCCCGATCCTGCCAGCCTGCCCTGTGGGAATTGTTAGATACTTTGCAGACTGTAAAACCAAGCGATAGCTTTTGCACTGGACAGTGCATAGCTCCTTAGACAGGAGCAAGGTTTGTTCTTCCAACTGATACAGATGAGGAAGAGGATGAATTATTGGGCTGAGAATCCTTTTATTTCTAGACGTTGTAGCTGATCAGGTAAAAAAAATATCTTTGCTGTGGGTCTGGCTTTTCTTAGTCTTTAGGCTTTGTTTAAAACTGGTAGCACCTCTGGGATTAGTTAATATTTAATTTAAACGGGAAAAGAAATGAAATGCAGGCCACAACAAATGGTTGTAGTGCACAAATCTCATCCAGTGACACAGCAGCTGAGAAACAAAGCCAGTCACCCAAGAGCAGCAGTTAAATGGTGAGGGATGGAGCTGGAGTTCACTCCCTCTATGAGATTTATTTCACCCTCCCAAGGAAAGCTAACCTTGGCAAAAAAATAAAACAGTAAATTCTTCTTTCTCCTGGCTGACAGTTTACTGCTTCTGAGAAGCAGTGGTTTATGGACAAGAGCACCAGACAGACTGCAGCAAGAGGTGCAGTGGAGAGAAAATGGGAGATGCTGTCAGCAGAAGGGAGGGGGAAAGTGGGCAGGGCCACCCTTTCCAGCAGGAGTGATCCTCCAGTGAGGGGAGAACATGATTTAGGTTAAATTTAACACGGCAGAAAATGACTTCAGTTTGGAGGGCTGTGGTGATGTGGACCTAGAATGGGTGATATCGTTCTCCCTTCTGCATCCCACCACTCCTGCATGCACACAGCTATGAGCACCAGCAAGGTTTTAATTTTGATTTTTGAATGCAATTTTTTTCTTATGAACGGTAATAATTTTTCATATGGGTGTGTGCTTTGTTTTATCTTTACATGCTGTGTTTATTTGATTGACCATAAGGGCTCCTCAAGTTATACTGTTATTTTATGTATTGGTTTGGGTTTTTTAACATTACAGCTATAATGGGACCCTCGTGAATTTCACTCATGCTAATACAGAAGCATTTTTTCCCAGTTTAAATGATACTGTAGCATCTTGGCACATTTGGAGGTCAGGCAGTGTGGCAACATGATGAAAACTCCTGTTAAATGAATCATTTGTCCTTTTGTAATTGGGCTTCTTGGCACATCTTGCTGAGAAAGTG
This sequence comes from Hypocryptadius cinnamomeus, assembly GCA_013400635.1. NCBI lineage: Eukaryota > Metazoa > Chordata > Aves > Passeriformes > Zosteropidae > Hypocryptadius > Hypocryptadius cinnamomeus. The sequence continues at coordinate 16,989 of VYZP01065558.1, read as the reverse complement.
AGTTGCTTCAGCCCTGAAAAACTCAAGTTCACAATGTTCACTCAAGTAGCAAATCAGTATCCGTGCAAAAGGGGAACAAGCATTTGTGATGTTAATTCTCTTCTGTCTAGGGGCAACTGATACATATTCTTTTTTATTTGCCTTTTTCTTTCCCTGCAGCAATGTGCTCTCTGTTACCTGAGTAGGGCAGAATGAATGGGCAAGAAATTCTAAATCTTTACCCAAACTTGCAAAAAGGCTCAAACACACGATGTTTAACTGCCTTTGTTTATTTGTGAGACTTTGCACTTCGGAAATTTGACCCAAATTTAAGAGAACTCAGTGAGAGGTTGCTCATGGGATGCTTTTGACGTAGGAAAAGACTGGCATTTGCTTAGAGCCCTCTGCTATCGGAAGAAGTTTGTATAGGTATTTAAAATTTCATGTCCTCAGTCAACCTTCTGGGCCTTTAGAAGCTTGCCAGAACTGGAATATGGGCTGTCACTCTGTCAGAGAACATTAAGCCAAAGTGCAAGCTATTTTCAAGATAGAAATAATAATTCACCCCCAGGATATAGCAACTTGAGCAGTGGTTCCATTAGCAGCCTGCCAGGCTCTTTGGGTCTTGTGGAGGCTGTGTACCACTGTGGGTCCTAGGCCAGCTCTGGAGGATGCTGCAGCCACAGGTCCTGTGGATCTGCCTCCTCCCTTACAGTGTTCTGAACAATTTCTAGTGGTAGTAAAGAAATGGGTGGGGGAAAATAGCAGAGAGAGAATAATGCTGAGTGACTCTTCACTTAGGGTGTTTATTGTGAGCAAGAATAATAATCCATTCATCTTCTTTTTCCCCCTCAGTGATCGGAAAAACAAGTGGTATTTCGAATGTGATACCAGATGTTTGGAATCCCTTGTTCAGAAAGACTTCAAGGTTTTTATTCAGTATTTTTCAGAATCTCCTAGGGAAATACCTCTATAATATTAGGTTGGAATTAAGAGGTACTGCTCACAACGAGCTGAAGTTTGGCTTACTTATTTATATTCCCATTGGCTTACATTTTTCGTACTCCCATTAGTTACATTTTTTGTACTCCCTTTTTCTAGTTGCATATTAAAATTGGGACCTTTAAATATGGTTTTCCATCACATATAGTACTTTTTGGTTACTTATGTTTTTAGGAAGCCCCAGACTGACTTAAACTTCAGATGTGGTGCTGCAGATACAGCTCATACAATGTTGGTGCAGGTCATTGGGTAAATTATTATGTGGCCTTAGTTTCATGTTACGTTAGACTAAAGCCATAATTGCTGGTAATTCAATATGACAAAGGAAAGGAAACATCATATTCAGCAAATTAAGCTTCATATGACGGCATTACTTACGAAATGAACAGTTGGTCAAGGACTTTCAGGGACTATAAATAGCAGGAACCTGTAAATTCAAAGAGTGGAGTTTGTAGTGATGGAAAGCAGAAGCGTTGCAGCTATTGCCATAGCAAGGCAGAAAGAGCCCTTCAGGAAGTATCCTTCAGGGCTGAAGGGTGAGGTAGGTGGATCAAATTCATTGAACATCCCAAGGGATGGGTTTTCTTTCAAAAATTTCCATACTTCTGATCAGTGAACAGCAGTGTTTCGGGAGTCACTGGGGTTTGCTTTCAAATTAAAGCTCAATAATATTTCTGGGTGAAAACCTGCTTCTGCTGAGAGCGGCAGGAGCTTTGCTATTGATTTGGCACGGGATAAGGTCTCACCAAGCATGGCAGGGGAGGGAGGATCTTCTTGACCTTTCTTTTTATAAACTGAGGATGTAAAGAGAGCAGAACAGGTCTGTACCAAGACCCTTCCCAGGACTGCTGAGCTCAGTGAAAATTGCTTTGCCTTTGTTCACGTTTCCCATGTTGAGGGCTCACTGGGTGTCTAGAGGTGGCAATGCAGCAGGATTTAGCATCACCAGGAGTCTCTGGCCTGAGTTGTGTTCTTCCAGAGAGCTGCCCTCACCCCCACGTCCTGCTGCCCACGGCTGCTGATGGGAACTCTCGTCATGCCTTTTCTGAGGAAAAGGATTGGGTTTTGCCACACTGTGGATATTTTAATCCTTCCTGATTTTGATGTAAAAATGAAAATCTAAGTGCTTGAGTTCTGCAAGAAAATGTGGCTTCATTGTGAATTTTAGGGTTTTTTTTGTCTTGTTCAATTATTTGTCCATTAATGTCAGGCAGGAAAATGTTTTTAAGAGTATTCAAAAAGTGATACAAATCCAACCATTTCCTATAATTTCCCTGTGGAAAACATAAAAAGCTGAGAAAATAAATCCTCCCCTGTTCCGAAGTGAACATTTGGAGATCTATTTATTTCCATTTTTCATCTTGAAAAATAAATTTCTGAAATGTTTTGTCCTGTCTGCCAGATGCTTTTGCTTGAGTCACACATTTTCTCTAAATAAAACCCCCTCAAATATTTGACACATCCTGTATAAGCAGCAATGCCTCTTATGTGCCTTTGATAATGAAGACCTCTTACCTACCAGCAGTGACTGAGGAATCTCTTGGAAACGAATCATTCCCATCTTTCAAGAACAATATTTTTTTTATCTTCTCTTAGAGTCTTGGATCAATAGGATAAAATTGACATAAGTCTTTTATCAAACCTATACATTTTATCAAAGGGCTGATCAAGAACTGAAAAGGGATTTGGGTCAAAATCTAAGCAGAAGGATGAAAGACCATGAGTTGTGACATGTCTATCCCTGCCAACAACCTCTAAGTTCAAACAAAAGACCTCATTCCTGGTAACCTTGCCATTGATTTTATCTTTAAGCACCTTGTCTGTAGTCCCACCTTCCTTTCTTCCCCTGATCCCAGCAGGGCTGGGTGGGTGTCAAGGGAAGGGCTCCAAACGGATCAATAGACTTTGGATCAAGCTATTGGTGATTACAGGGCTCTAGTAAAAGATTTTAGGTAACATCTAGGGTGTGTTACAAGCCTGCTTTCTTACAAGACTAGGTAAATAGGATAAAGATACACGTAATTTACCCTTTTCTATTTTTATTTCAGTATGAAAATGTTGGCCAAACCTCCAATTTACCTTTGCCTTTTAGTATTTGAGATATAACTGCCTTTTATCCTACAGTGTATGGTTTTGAAATGTACTTTTAAAATTTAAAATATTTTTAAAAGCCTCATTTAAAGTTTTTAAAGTTTACACACACATTTTTTAATGCACCTGAGTATTTTATATAGTTTAAACTATTTTAAACAGCATTGAACCAGTCAGAAGTACTGCCATATTATTTCTTTTGAACTGAAAAATCAGATGTGTAAACTTCTGTAATCTGAATGCATCTATTTCCACTGATGATGGTGCACAGCCCATTTAGCCTGCTGCCTCTTTTCCCACTGTCCTCTTGCTTCACCTTTTCTGAAGAATTTTGCAAATTTTGTGTCATTATTTGAATTTTTTTCTCATCTCTCAAACTGTGCTCCAACCAAGACACAGAACTACAGGAAGGTGAGTTGCAAATTTCTCTTACTCTCAGTAATTTCAGCAGGCAACTGAAATGAGCCATTTCTCTGCCTGGCATTGCTTGGTACACACAGAGACACCAACCTGCCCTGCTGTGCCTCTCATCTTCCCACCACATAGAAATAGCTGCAGCGTTTTGTCTCCTCCAGAATTCCCCTGGGCCTGATTCTTTGCTCTTCTGTCTCCTCAGTCCCTCAATCCTGTGAACAGTAAGTGTTTGTCAAGCTGGTTTTTACAGTCACTAAATGGTTCTGCAATAAACATCAGGATCGTTATTCAGATGAAAACATTTTCCCTTCTCTGTATCCTCAGTAAACAAACAGCAATGCTGTAGGTCAGTGTAGAGCTACAGAGCACACCTGAACCAACCACGCAAACAGGATTTTGGACGGAAAAAACAGCCTGAAGTTGTGTGATGGATCTGCCTTTTCGCACCTTGCTTTGTGTGCGGCTCATATACAGCAACATTTTTCTGTAGCAGCAGTAGTAGCAGTAATGAAGACGTAGGATGGTTTAAGTGAAAGACACAAGTGTGCCCTGAAGAGCTGCCAATGTTTGCTCACCCACAGGTGCAGAGGCAGTCTGGCCTCTCTTTAAAGAACAGCTTCTGAGCCTTTCACCAGGGGCAGCCAAGGCGTTTCTCATCACTGCAGCTCTCGAACTGCTGGGCAGCATTTACCCAGAGCTCTGAGAAGCTGTTGCATTATGCCCTAATGGTGTCCATGTATTGATCACAGGTAAAAGATTGCTAATTACACACATTCCCATGATTAAAACACTCAGGCTGAAATGGTGTTTCTAAATTATTCTCTTACAGAACAGAAGCAATTTCCTGTTGCATCAGACCAAGGTGCTCCCTCCCCAGAAAGAGGAATCCGTGGGTCCTGCAGGGGTATGTGTCCCTGGAGCTGCCCAGTTCCTCCAGGGGCACTGGGAATGCACAGGGCATGGCTGGGGCATTGCAGAGGCCAGCAAGCAATAACACCAGCTCTGCTTTCCCAGGCACCACAGAGCAGATAAACAAGCATGGATCTTCTCTTACATGCCAAGAAAAGTAATGTAATTATTAATCTAATTTCTTCAGAGAGAACAAGGGGTGATTTATTTGGTGTTTTACTTCTACAACACATTCAGTGTGTGAATTATCCCTTTGATTTTACACCTTTCCCGCTGCAGCTGCCTTGCACCACAGAAATACTGTAGAAGTCTCATGCTGGCCACAAAGAGAAGTGACCAGGAGTGAAAGTCTGGGTCTGATGATCAGCTCCCATGGAGTAAAGCATAGCCCAGCAGCCTGTGCTTCTGGGGGAAGAAGAAACCATAGGGACACAGGGAGGTCACCTTGCTGGGACATGCAAGAGGGACCAGCCCTGGGGATGGCACAAGGCCACAGGTCTGGGAGGGTAAGAGTCAAATCTCGGTAGCTGGGCTTGGGCAGGCTCCCAGCAGTGGTGGGGAAAATAGTAATTTGAAAAATGATGCCAAGATTAATTTTTATTATTGTTCCAGGAAACTGTAGTTTCTTAGTGTCAGTCCAAGGACTTGCAAGAGAAGTCCTGAATTTGTCCTTCCAGTATGGGCAATGAATAGTTGGAAACTGAGACTTTTGCTGTGCATTGTTGAAACTTTTTTGGAGAACTTTCCTCCATCAAATAAAGTTGATGTGATTTGAGTATCAGAGCAGCATTGAGGTCCTGAGCTTATTTTCTCCTCTAAGTTAATTTTTTGCTCTCAGTCTGTACAGTTTAAAAAATAAATGAAGTCAGTTTGCCCTGTTTTGAGTATTTTCTATTGATAAGATGCAATAAGGAGCACCAGGTTTATCCCCTGTTCATAGACCCATTTTCAGGGCTGAATAGGGCCCTCACACGTGAGATTGTAGCAATTTAGGATTTTATGAACATTATACTGCTTTGCAACAATTTACAAACTTAAAGCAATATGACTCCTGATTCTAAAATACAGCAACAGAATTGCAACCAGAATTATGAGTTAGTTCAAATATTACATGTAATGAAAGCATAGCCTGGCAAGAAGTGAAATTGGAAAGTTTGTTCCTCATAAATTTCTATAACACCATGGAAAAGATTTTATCTCTCTCCTCTATTTCACTTCATCTCTCACTGTCTCTCTGCTTTCATGAAATCTATAGTCATTTACTTGTCTGTCAATTTACTGCTTAGGGACTCATTCAGTATTAGGGGATGGACAAACATGCAAAAATATCACAGTCACATAAAATCAATTTCCTTGAGAAAGAAAAAAATAAGGCCAAGAAGCTCCCTTCACTACTTAGTAAGCCTTGGAATAATTTAATATATGCAAATGTATACAAAGTGCCATGGAGGATATAAACTTTACTGAACATTAATTGGAAGTGATCTATGGTATCACACAGAGGTATGAGTGAGCAGGCCATTTCCAGTTTGCATTTATGTGTGTGAAATGTGTGTGTGCACACATGTGCACACAGCCCTGGCAGTGATTACCAGTGCTGAAAGCAATCACACGCTGCAGCTGACAAGTCAAAGATCAAGTAGAAGTTTTTGTGTAAAATGGGGGAAATCCTGCTTTGAATAACCAATGACTTGACCTTTGTCAGCTGTTAGTCCAGTTGCTAGCAATTATCTAAAGGAGATTAAATTATCAGTCTCAAGGCAAGGTACTTTGCATTTGGAACAAGACCGGGGCTTAAACACAGATACTTTCTGAATGCCGAGGGAGTTTCCAGCAGGATAACGATTTCAGAGGAAAAGCACACTACTGTGAGTAAATTGCAGTTTTCTTCCCCCTTCCTTGCTCCTTTTCTTTAGCTTGAGAGTCCTGAGGAAAGCTTACCATGGGCTGGCAACAGCACTGCTGGCTTTTCCAGCAGGCTGCAAGTGGGACAGAGATGACAGCACTTGCTGTGCTTGCAAACCAGGCAGGTGGTGTGTGAGTCCTGCTGTGGGTTCGCAAACACCTGTGTGCCAGGTCATGGTATTTTGTGGTTGGATGCTGATTTCTGAGACCTGACACCCATTCCTGAATAGCATCCTGAGTCCCAGGTACCATCCACCTCCTCAGGAGCACCAGGCCTTTCCCCAGGGACACAGAGGACAGCCTGCCCAGGCTGGGATGAGGGACAATTTGCCTCAGGGGTACCTTTGGTGCTGTGGCTCACGGCACCGTGATGCCAGCCAGTGCCAGGACAGCTGGCACAGCAGGCAGAGCTGGCTGCATGGCAGGATTCAGCCACACCACCTATTCCCACCACCCTCCTTGGCAGTGGAGTGGTTCTTGCAGCACTGTCCCACCTGCTCCAGGGCAAAGCCATCTGCATAGGATAAAGCACCCAGAGCTAGTGGTTTAAACCCATCCATCTGCCTTCATAGGAGGGGGCTGTAGTTTTGCTGCCTCCACTGGGGCGAGGGTAGTTCTGGCCACTGATCCAAACACCTAAGTCCATCAAACACTGCAAGACCAAAACTCCCAGGTAAGGACCTGGTGTGGGTGGATGTCACAGCATACATCACAGTTGAGATGGCCACAATCCCCAGAGTAACATCATACAGTATCAGAAGGCTTCAAGCATCTGCCCATACAGAATGACATCACTTACAAGGACCGCAAACACCTGCTCCTCCTGTCCTTCAGCACAACCTTTTATACCCCTCACCTTATGTGCATTGCACCTGTGTGTCCCTTTGGTGATTGGTCAGTGCACCTCGGCACTCATTACCTTCAATGCTGCTCACCTGCCCTGCACAGCTGTAGCCCACTGGGGATGAGGCTCAGTGCACACCTGGGCACTCCATGGCTCATTGCTTTCCATGCTGCTCACCTGTCCTGCACAGCTGTAGCCCACTGGGGATGAGGCTCAGCTGCAGCCCCACTCCCAATTACCCCAAACTGTGTACTACAGGTAGGCAGCACCTGCCCTTGCCAGACCTCGTTGTTACAGAGAAACTTAGAACACCTGGAGGCTGTTGGGGGTGGAGTGAGAGTTGTTTCCTTTGGGTGCTCAGGCTTTTTCTTCTTGTTTTTCCCCTCAAGTGCTTTGAAGTAAGCGATTAGGCCACTGCTCTGAAAGTCTGCAGGATGTGACTTGGACTATGACAACTCATCCAGGAGAATGAGCAGGTCAGTGGTCTTAATGTGGCTCCTTGGGGGTTCGTAGGGGAATAGCTGTGCCATGCTTCCACAGTCCCAGGGACTGGCTGGTTCTGGCCATCCTACCTTTGCAGCAAGCCTCTGGTTTTTCAGCACATTGCATGAATGAGCAAGTCCTTCAATTTACAGCTGCTAAGCAGCCCTACAGCATGTGAGCTAGTCCCTAAATTTGTACATGAAAACACAAATTTACTTAAAGAAATTTTGTTTAGCAATAAATACAATGTTGAGCATGTGGTGGGACCTGGTGAGCCTCCAGAGGGAACCTCCAGAGGTTCTTTCCATCCTGAGTGGTTCTGTGTAAGCAGTGTGGATAGGCCCAGCATCTGTACCAGATCTGAGTGAATATTTAAATTCTAAAATATTTTTATTAGAAAAAATACAGAGTTATAACCTGCTGACTCTATACTGGATTCCTCACCTCTACTGAAAATATTAAAAAAAAAAATTATTTGCCTGCTGGAAACAGACATTTAAATAAATCATGTAGAATTTAAAGCATGTGCTTGAATTTTTGAGTCCAGCATTTAAGTTTATAGATCTTGGGAGAGGTTTTTTGGGTTTTTTTTTACATCTGTCATGCACATCTTTCCACATAGTAAACACCTACATCTTCACCTGGTTGTGGGCTGCAGGGAGCAGGATTTGCCCTGTTTGTAGGGTGGGGTACTCTGGCTGGGCCTTGGACTTGGGGGATGATGGCAAATGTCTGCAGTGAGTCCAATGATCCAGTGCTGATTGTATCTGCAGCAGCCCCAGACATTGGTTTCAAGATTCAGGCGAGGTTTTCTTCTATCCTGCTGCAGCAGATGGCTGTAAACATTTCTGTAGCTGTTCAGGCTCAAGTCAAGCTGGCTGAGGCAATGTAAAATTCTAGGTCAAAAGGTGAAATGCTGCTAAATTTAAGGTTCAAGTTTATGTAGATGAGTAAATGGTTACTTGGATTGTTTCCATTTCAGTTGCACTAAGTAAGGTATGGCTCTCCCAGCATGTCTCCCTGCCACAGCTGGGTATCACAGCCACTTCACTTCAGGAGTTATGAAAAAGGTCCTCCCCAAACATGTTTTCCCAAGTATGCAAGCCTAATTGCTCCTGTGCATTCAGGCTTGTCTCTCTAAATGTTTGGATTTGGCTCTGTATGTTCACTTAATCATCCCTTATACAGGATTAAACAGTGTATTCTTCTGTCAGTTTGTTCCTACCACTTGTCTTCAAACAGTGGAAAAACCTGAGCATTAGAGATGTATGGGGTAAGAATCCATTTGCAGATACACAAATATATTGGATGGGATCCTCTACTGGGAGAGAGTGAGGTTTTGCAACTTTTTTCTTTTGTCAGAGCTTAAAGGGACAAAACTGGAACACCAGCAGAAAAGCAGTGCTTTAAGGAATAATTTTTGCACTCAAGTACTACTTCCCCAAGCATGGTGTTGGATGAAGATACTGTTGGTCCTTTCCAAAGGGTTAGAAAAAGAAACCATCTGTCTTTTAAACAGCTCGTGAAACTCTTGGTTTGATAATTGCAGGTTGTCTGCACAGCTCCCAGACGTGTTTAAATCATACTGGGCATAACTTCCATTTCTGCCTCCGGGCTGGTGTGTGGTTTGTTTGTTGCTGAGTAACTGCAGTTGTGGGATAGAGATGTCCAAATTTAGCCAAGGTGAGGTTATCTGTTGCAGTGACCTGCCACGGAGGAGGCACATATGAGGAGGACTCAGTAAATACAGGAATCTGAGCCTGGAGCCTCCCCCCTCTCAGGGCTCCATGGCAATTGCTGCCACCCCTCTGGTCCCCTGCAGTTGCTGTAGGTAATACCAGGCACAAGCTCAATGCAAGATCTTCCTGTCTCTGGGGACCTGGTAACCCATACTGTGAGGAACAATTGATGGGAAACAGCTTACAACACCTTGCTATGAATTGCCTCTTGGTCATCTTCAGCAGTGTTAACTTTCCATGTGTGTTATTATCACAGAAGCTATTTTAGACTTTTTTTTTTTTAAACTCACAACATTTTTCACTTGCTGGTCATCTCTTTATCTACTATTTCCTAGTTACACTTCTATACATTTTGCTGATTTAGTGTATTTCTTTAATATCAAATTAGTATTAAAAGTTCCCTTTTCAGCAGCAATTTGCAGTTCAATGCACTTTTGCTTTATATATAGCCTTCAGAACTGTTGGTGCTAAGTTACATACTGCTCCACTTAAAGGAATTTTTTATGTGAATTTAGTGAAATTACTTCTTAGACTCACCTTGATTTACAACTGCTTTCATACAAATCTGTCCCAAAAGAGTGAACTTGATTCCTATGCTTTGTTCCTTCGTTTACCATCTTCATAATTTTTCTTCTTTTATTATTATTCATTTCCCCCATACTATTGAGAATTAAATAACTTGGATACTTGGTTATTACTGACAGGACTGGGGTTTAAGGTCTGCCTGACTTTCAGTAGTTCAAGAAGCAGAATTAGGTACAGGTTTCATCCGGGATGAATAAGCTTTTGCCAGGTGTTAATGTCTGACACTGAATGACAGCAGTTGAACATTCTAAACATAGGGGAAAAAATCAATCTCTGTACGGCACTGATGTGCAGGGCCTGGTTCATTAAACAGCCACCTCAAGCTAATGTCATAAAGAGCAGATGGGAGTTAGATGTTGGTTTTGTTGCTCTCCCCAGAAACCTCCCTCAGGGAGAGTTCACTTACCTCAAACACTTGGAAAAAAATGAACAGGCTGGCAAATAGAACTTTTTCTGACTGCAATGGAGACAGCAAGGTGATCGAGATGAGCTGGGAATAGGTGTTGCACCCAAGCACAGAACCAGTGAATAAAGGGATTTTGTGTCCTTGCAGAGATTCTGTCTGACTGAAAGCTGTGTAGGGGCTGGTCTGCTGTCCCAAGTCAGACATTCTCCTCTCTGTTTTCCCCTTCAGCCTTTCCTCAAAAAAGAAAATGGAAGGAAATATCCTGCAGTTCACATAGTGGTGCAGCTACATGTCATGTACGTAATACACATTTTGTACAAATACAGCCACAATTGTATCTTTCTGCAAAATAAATATAAGCTGTGTGTGTGATAAGAACATGCAGGGGCTGCATTATATGGGCAACTAACAGGCTGTATCCTGAAAAGCTGAAACTCTTCTTTGGCATTAAGAATGTAACTTTGACCAGATGTTGATGGTAATTGAGTTGAAAGAGCATGATGGAAATTGCCCAGTGGGAAACAATTTAGCTTTTAAATGTCATAACTTAAACCTTGATTTAGTGTATTGCATAGAAGTGGGCATGACTTGTATTTGATACATCCTCTTTTTTATTAATACTCTGCAAAGTGAAGTTCTTAAGGTGCCTGTGGCATATGTGTGGGGTGTATTCCAGCTCTGGGCTTCCTCAGTGCTAACTTTTTCTGCTAACACCTCAGCTCATAGAAGCACAGAACAGTTTTAAAAAGGTTTGTCAGGGTCTTGCCCAGTTGAGCCTATGCTGGTATGTAGCAGTTTAGCTCCTCCCAGTCATTACTCAAAAGGTTTAACTTAAAAATTTTACTGGGGAAACAAATATTGAAGATTTTACATAAAAGCTGCATGCACAAATTGATTCTTGCTCGCGCTTGTGTGTATGTAATACATTACACTCAACCACATGGAGTAGGGAACTATTATTATGACCACACTTGTGAAAATATTTGAATTTAGCTTACTTTACGTAAACACTCTGGCCTTAACTCTGCAGTGAATGGTAATGTGTATAGCGCAGCAGTCCTGTTCTCAGGACAAATGCCTGAAGGAGCTTTCAGTGTTTCCATTCCAACCCTCAAGCAGGGGGTCATATCTTGGCCTTAAAATTTTTCCCTTAAATTTTCTCTCCAAAGAAAATTCTATGAAAACCTGCATGTTTAAAGGGGTAACACCCTCCCTCACCACCCTAGTAATTCTGTGGAGGAGAGAGTTTGCACATACCTCCCACACTCATCCTTGGCTGATTGGGTGGCTGTCAGCAGGGCAGACCCATGGGCCACTAGGAACAAAACCCAGTGCTTGAGACCTGTTCCATATGGGTAAGGTCCTGGCTGAAACATTGCAGAGAAGCTGCTTGGAAATCTAGCCATGAGAAGCATGTTAAAAGCCCTGTACTAATGCAAACCACGTGGCTGGAACTTCATGTAGCTATTTAGAAAACAGGAGCATTGTCCACTATGTGCTGCAATGCTCAATACCTTTAGAATTTTATTAATTCATGCTCCCAGGATGTTTTCTGCTCTGTTATGGGCTAATGATTTAGCACCCATAATTCCTGAAGCTTTTGCATCACTTGTGTTTGAATCCCACCTTGAGAAGCCCACAGATAATATTCCTGTACCTGACACAGCTTCACACAAATTCAGCTGACAACTGAGAAGTGAAAAGTGTCCAACTGACCTTTGCATCTGACCCAGCCCTTCACATCAAGGACCAAAGGCAAAAGCAAGATTATTTTGGGACCAGGACAGGATGTTAGCCTCATGTGTCCTTCCCCAAGCACAAACCAGCTTCAAAAGGACTGCACTGATAGAGAAGGACCCATGAACGACCCTCTAGTGCATGGCCCTTTGTGGCAACAGCCATGCACCAAACATTTTCCTGGGTTCTGGGAAGGCAGGTAAGAGTCCCATGCTTTGCTCACATCTGGCACTTCACCACACCATGGCTGAGCTCCTCTCCTTCCTTGGCATAGCTGTGTTTAGTTGGAGACGTGGGCATGACAAGACTAAATGGCTTATGAGGAATTAAAAAAAAAAAGGAAAGTCACTATTTAAGTAGACAAGGTCATAGAGAGAGGGAGAGAGAGAGAGAGCAATATTAAATAATGGATGTATTTATTAATGAATTCAGACAGGCACCACTTGTGCAAACTAAACGTTAACACACAGACTTTATTTTCATGTTCACAGCAACTGAAATTCTGGAAGCTTGGATTTCAAACTACAAATGAAGAAACCTGTTGCATGTATTCTGAAGTATTTCAATGTCATTGCAGAATTAGCTCAGCAGTAGCAATAACAAAGTATTCAGTCACTACAGAAAGCAGATCTTCTGATAATAAACAACCGCATGGTGCTAAACACACTTCAGCAAATGCAGGGATAAGCTTGGCAAGCTGCCTTATAAAGCTCTGGTTCTGCCATGTGGCAGTGTTGCTCAGAGTAGATGCAAAAAACAAAGGGGTCCCACAGTCACATCCATGTAACAAGTGACACACCTACCAGTAAGACTGATCTTAAAAAGCTTTCACGTTAAACTCTTCTGGAGGAAGCGGCTCAGCTGGTAGCCAATAGCTCAATCCCTTTGGATCAAAGGACCAAAAATGCAACAGCTTCAGAGATTTTGGAGCTGGTTAACTAGATGGGGTGGGGGAAAAGCTATGACAAAAGCGGCCATTTCAGCTTTCCTTGAATTACTGAAGCTATCTAAACAAATAACAAATCCTGTGCACATGACAGTAGAAAAATTACAGGATGTTTGCCAACTCTCAACTAAATGAGCTGGAATGGTGTTTTAGGGAGAAACTGCTGGGTCTGATAAATGGTCCCAGCATGTGTGGCCTGAAGGGATAAGACAGAGACAACACTATAGAAAGTATCAAACAGCAGCTTGAGATGACTTACAAAACCTGTTGCTCAAACATCCACATCCATACGGAAGCCACAGTGCCACATTTAGTTTCCCACACTGCATGGGGACAATTCCTGCACCTGCAGGGTAACCACAGTGACTCCAAGAAAGGCAAAATTATGTATTTTCTTAATTTTCTGGACAAAATGGAGGGAGAACCTTGTTTATTTTTCTTGTAAGGAAGCTACTAGGAAAACTATGTCTTGAAACCACACTTATTTTCTTCCAAAACTCTGGCTATTTCTTGGCTAGATAGATGAGTGTGTGCAAGACTAATTTACAACACTGTTGTGTGTATGAATAGCATTGAGTTGTATTTTGTGGCACAATTTAATAGAAAATATAAGAAATCTCTCTTCCCAGCAGCTCTGAGAGCTTGAATCTGACTTTCTACTTAACATGTTTGTCATGCCCCAGTGTAATTAAAGCATCCACAGTCTAGGCTGTTATGAGCTCTGTCGTCTAGTAAGGATAAAATATTAAATTGCTCTAGTTTTTACACTTATCTTCACAGCAATCCCCATAGTGCTGGAGGACCATGCTATGAATAGCACTGAAATGGAGTCAGCAGACATTTCCGTGCTACTCCAGGGAAGGCACAGACAATTAATTGTCCCCAGTTTGCTCTACTGTCCATAATTATAGTTTTGAGTTTATAAATAACGAAGCATGATTTTAAGAACCAAAACAAACCCCTCAATTACTACAGAGTTCCTGAGATAATTAAGTCTCCAAATGTGGCTCTGTAGAAGGGAACCAAGGCTACACTGCAAAAGCCCATAACATGCAGATGTGCGTAAGCAGAGCAAAGCGACAGGATGGAAAACGTCATCAGGAAAATAAACTCTCTCATCATTATTTCACCGCTTTTTACCTAAAAAAACAATGGCCTATTGTCTCGATTCACCCTATTGTTCTGTCCCATTTTTTGTTGTTGAAGGAACCAACAGTCAGTCAGCGAGAGTTTCCTGAGGAGTAGCAGTTTGCAAAGTTCAATGCACTATCCTGTGCCTAAGGCTTGTTTTGCTAGAAGTTTTAGGAAAAACCAGGAAAGTAAAGTTACTGAGACAAATTAAAGCACACGGCTTGTAATTCAACTTGTTTGAATACCCCTTCAAATGGAAATACCCTCCACTTTTACAAGTGTGGTCGTTAAAACCTGCAAAATGAAGCAGAAAAAAGCTGTGCCCTCTCCGCATCCCCGCTTGATGGACGTTCCTCTGTTGTTACTGGGCCTTGTGTACTGCCAGGGAAGAACTCTAGGTCGGGAGCCAGCACAGCAGGAGGCTTCATTAGCCATGAACAGGAGCAAAACAGCGCTTCAGAAGGAGCAGTGCCCTGTCTGAACAACCAGCTTCACCACAACAAGCACATAATCAGCTGGACAGCCTGTAACACACGCTTCGGATAAAGACAGACCTATGGATACAAGACAGCCATGGCTTAAGTGTTTCAAAAGATCTTTGCCCAACAAGGAAACAAATTATACATTAAAAACTTTTCACAAAATACATGCTCTGTTCGTTCTCTGTTTAATATCTTCCTTGCTTGAAGCTTGGCTGTTGCCCAAACGCATCCAGAGCAACGCTTGATGATAACTCAAAAATGTGCAGTTAATCTGTGTGTAGTTTCAGCTCTTGAATGCCAGGAGCAAAAGTGTACTTTTCAGAGAGAAATAGGCTTGGTCACACAGCATAATCATGTTTATGCAAGTTTTTAGTAGATAGCCAAGATAAAGGAAATACTTCTGTACACTCCTCTGAGAAAAGACAAAAACTCTGAGTTGAAAAACTGCTCTTTTTCAATGTCATTTTATCCACACAAACAAACGTAAGCCCCAGTAGGGAGCTTCCTGCATTACAGAGAGTAAAACTTTAGCTTGC
>VYZP01065557.1:28673-39734 GCA_013400635.1 Hypocryptadius cinnamomeus | reverse complement strand
GTTGAAGGGGTGCGCGATGCACCTCGCGATGAACACGTAAAGCTGCAGCCGGAGCCGCTTCTCCCGCTCCTCTCGCTGCAGGCGCTCCTGCTCCTCCCGGCCCTCGCTCAGCACCGAAGGGCTGGGGCTGGCTGCCCGTGCCGCCCCGGCCTCCCTGCCCCGCGAGTCCCGGGCCCCGCCGCTCGCCAGCCGGCTCAGACACACGGCGGGACTCCCCGCTGGACGGGCAGAGCGGGCGCTGTGCTCGCCGTCGACGCCGAGCCTCGCTGGCATCCTCTGCCAAGTGTTCGTGGGGGAATGAGCGGCGTCTCAAGTGGCCCCAGAAAAGGAAGCCACGGAAGCCGTGCATTTCTGAGGTGGTGGGTGGGCTGATGCCGAAGTGTACGTTGCTTTCGCAGGTTACTTCTGTTGACAGCTTGCAGCCACAAATAGGTGGTTCGCATCTGTCTGAAATAGTTTTTCTAGACTATATGAGGATCCAGATAGGTGCATAGTCCCAGTGGTTGTTGCACAGTTAAGGCTGTGAAAAACATACAAAAGCCTACCAGCACTCGCTAAAATTAAACAAAAAAGGCTTCACCATGTGAGAGCCAAATTTCTGGAGTCTGATCAGGGTCTCCTGGGAAGGCAGGCTGGGGGAGGGAACGAATATCAGCCCAAGATGCCGTTGTGTGTATCAAGTCCTTCTCTCACTCCCTACATACCCGTAGGTGATGGTGCTGGTACCAGGGAAGACAAGGGAATTACTGAGCAAGAATTAGGGGCTAGGAAGGCAAAGGCTGGAGGGATGGACTGGTGCACAGAAATGCCACGCAGCTCTAAAACGATGGCAGCTGAGGCTGTGTCCACACTGCTCCAGGCCCTGTTCATTAGCAGGGGNCCGACCCGCGGCGGCCGCCGGGCGGGAGCGGCGGGGCGGGGAGCAGAGGCGGGGTTTGGGAAGGGGGTCGAGCCTGGGTTGCCGTGGGAATTGCTCCGAGCGGCTCCCGGCGGAGACAGAGGCGGGACTGGGGCCGGGCTAACATGTTCGCCCGCCCCGGCGAGCGCAGGGGCCCGTCAGTGTCCGGGACGGGGTCGGGCCGGCTGGNAAACATACAAAAGCCTACCAGCACTCGCTAAAATTAAACAAAAAAGGCTTCACCATGTGAGAGCCAAATTTCTGGAGTCTGATCAGGGTCTCCTGGGAAGGCAGGCTGGGGGAGGGAACGAATATCAGCCCAAGATGCCGTTGTGTGTATCAAGTCCTTCTCTCACTCCCTACATACCCATAGGTGATGGTGTTGGTACCAGGGAAGACAAGGGAATTACTGAGCGAGTATTAGGGGCTAGGAGGGCAAAGGCTGGAGGGACTGGTGCACAGAAATGCCACGCAGCTCTAAAACGATGGCAGCTGAGGCTGTGTCCACACTGCTCCAGGCCCTGTTCATTAGCAGGGGCAAGTTTTCAAAGCCCTGTATGAAAACTCAACAAACTCAGGCAGCCAACCCGATTCTCACTGTATTAACTGAGCTGGGTTTAGAGTGGTGAAGGACTCTAGTCCGTTATCAATATTTTGAAGTACCCGGTACTGCAAATTTAGGAAAGGATCTTTACAGCTGCCAGTTGCCTCCCTAGTGAACCAGCTCTCAGAAGGTGGAATTCCTCCTGCTGTGGGCAGCAACTATTAGCTAGATGGCAGCATTAAGCATTAAGAGTCTGAGTTCTTCTGCCTCTGGATTTGTACCAGGGGAATGAGGGGAACATAGAGGGAGAGTCGTGCTAACAAATGCTCTGGCTTTCTTCACACTTTGGGTGCAAAATGTAGCAGTCGAACAGAAATAGGTGGGCTATTTTTATGGGTGGCTTCTGTCCTTAACGTTAACTAACAATAGTAGGCAAAATCTGTGAAATGCAGAAAGGTAGTCAGGGAAGAATGTAAATGTCAACCTATTGAACATCTCTGGTCACATTTCCTCAGCGCAGTAATTGCAAAAGCCCGTTTTTGTGGGACCACCGTCATCAATCACATGCCAGTGCTTGTGTCTTCATGGCAAGTAGTGCTAGTCTTATAGTAGATATGGGGTAGTTCCATAAAAAACATGGTTACTGTAAATGACTTTTTCACTAAGAGGAATACAATTTCCACTCAGATTTGTGGATGCCTTTTGCAAAAACTTTTTCTCATTCTAATAACAAATAAAAATAAAGTAGCATTACAAAAATCTTGCCACTAAAGATATGCAAAGCACAAACTGGGACATGAATTCTATGAAACTTTAAAGCAGTCAGGTCCCAAACAATTTTAAATGTAATGGCTCAATCCAGCAGTGTCATCTCTGACCTACTGCTGCATTAAGGCCAGGATAATCATGTTATCATGCATAAGATTACATTACTCTTCTTTTTAGAAAATATTATGGTTGCTTTGCTAGCTGCCTGAACCTTTATGGATGGGAGATGTCTCTCTTACTTTCTCTCATACTTTATATCAGAATCAGAATTGTTAAGATGGACAAGAACTTTCTTAGCTCATCTAGTCCAACTGCTGGAGTAGGGTCACCTCGAGCAGATTTCCCAGGGCTAGGTCCAGTCAGGTTTTGAACATCTGCAAGGATGGAGACTCCACAATCTCCCTGGGCAATTCATGCCCATGTTTGACCACTCTCACAGTAAAAAAAGCTTTGTCATTTGTCTAAACAGAGTTAATTTCCTGTATTTCATTTTGTGCCCATTACTTCTTATGCTTCCTAGGACATCACTGAGAAGTGTCTGGCTCTGTGTTCTTTATTCTCATCCATCAGGTATTTATAAATTTATAAGAATCCCATGAGCCTTCTCTTTTCCAGTTTGAGCTATCCCAGCTTTCTCAGCCTCTCCATGTAGCTGACATGCTCCAAATCATTAATCACCTTCCTGACATTTTTCTTGCTTCAGCATGTCCATGTTCCTCTTGTATCATGGAGACCAGCACTCTGGATATGGCTTCTCCAGTGCTGAGGAGAGGAGAAAGATCATACCCTTGATCTGCTGGTGTCACTCATTCTAATGCAGCCCAAGATGCTGTTGGCCTTCATTGCTGCAAGGGTGCATAATTGCATTGCTGCAATTATGTTCAGCATGGTGTCCAGCAAAACTTAAATCTTTCTGAAAAGCTGCTTTCAGAAGCCAGCTCCTAGCCTGCACTGATGCATGGAGGTTTTCATCCTTTAGGTGCAGGACTTCACAATTCCCTTTCTTGAGCTTTTTGAGATTCCTGTTTGCTATTTTCTCCAGCATGTTGAGTCACACAACCTGAACAGTCACACAATCATGTGGTGCATCAACTACTCCTCCCAAGTTCATGATGTCTGCTAACTGTCAGAGGGTGTGCTCTGTCCCATTGTCCAGGTCGTTAATGGAGACATTAAATGGCATTGGCCACAGTATCATTCCCTGGGTACAGCACTCCTGGTGGGCTATCACCACTACTGGTGGGTGATCTTCGTATTAGTGATCACAAACCTTTAGGCCGGGCAGCCTAGTGTTCCCACCTAGCCAGCCTGCCCATCATCAGTTTGTCTATGAGACTGCTATGGGAGAGAGACAGTGTTGAAAGCCTGGTTGAAGTCAAGATAAACAACATCCACTGCTCTCTGCTCATCCACCAAGTGAGTTGCTCAATCATGGAAGCCTATCAGGTTGCTCAAGCATAATTTCTCCTCCACAGACCCATGTGGGCTATCCCATCAGTTTTCTGCTTTGTTTATGTTTTCAAACAGTTTCCAGAGTTATTTTCTCCATCATTTTCCCAGGAATTAAAGTGAGGCTGACTGGTCTGTAATTCTTTTATTTCTTATTCTTTTCTTTACTGAAGATGGGAGTGCTATTTGCTTTCTTCCACTACTTAAAACACACATGTCTTCCCTAGAGCTGCACGCAAAGGACCTCTAGCAAGTCAGCAAAAGTCTCATGCATTGCTTTCAGGCCTTAACTTTTTTCCCCCATATCTCCTTTTTTGGAGAAAAAAAATGAATTTTAGAAACAATTTGGACTTTGTTTTCCATCAGACCAGGCTCAAAACAGAATGTTCTCAGCTTGGAATTGGGTACATTGTAAAATGAATTGACAACAACTATCAGCATATCTAACAGCTTAGGATGAGCACCCTTACCTTCTGCAGCTACTTGTATGACAACCTTGTATTTTATCTTGTATAAAGCTGCTCTGATGTTTCTGCAGAGCACAAAATCTACCTTTCTGGACCCCTTTTGGTACTTCCCTGATAATGCTACCATCAAACAATTGTTTTATCAGTCTTATAGGAATCATTCAGAACTTGTCCCTGCATTCCTCAGATGCTTGTGTTCAAATGCTCAGCCAGTTAAGTGCACAAATGTCAATTCATCATATTTATAATCAAATACTTACAAGCTTAAAAAAATCCAACCACAACAATGAAAAGTCAATAATTTGTTCCCTTTAAGAAAATTTAACTAAAACCATTTTATTTATATTTACTCTTCAATTTGTCCAACCTCAGCACAGATTTATATACAATTGCACTCATTCAACTACATTTTTTGCTGCCTAGGTATTATATTCTGCCTTACTTAGTTTGTAGAATACATTAGTCTGAACAAAATGGTGTTAATGGACTGCTCTTTTGTATATGGCAATGAAATGAGGATATTGTTGTTAAGGTTTGCATTTTTAGGGGATAAAAGAAGCAATAAAATAGCTAGTGGAGAAAAAATCAGTTTTGAACTGATTTAAGACTTTTTTCCCAAGATATAAAAATTATAGCTATGTTTTCAGATCCTTCATTTGAGAAAATATGTGGCTAAAATTAAGGCATATAAGAACATATTTATGCTCAGTAAAAGATTTCCTAGTAGAGAATCAGTGTCTTGTAATTCACCTGTAACTGTCTTTTGGTCATAAAATTCATTATTATTTTGAGACTCAGTAATGTGTTTTAGCTTCATGCATAGCACTGTCATTTTAGACACTTCTTGCACTATTTTTCTCCAATGTTTTAGATTATGAAGCTGTGTGATTAAGCATGAATCTCACCTTATGTTATTTGTAAGCAGGTCATAGCCAAAGCCAGACATGACAGTGATGTTTCCAGGGTGCTGTATAATTGGTTTTTCATGAGACTATACCACACCAGGCAGCACTTAGTGGTGGGTGAAGTACTGCTTTACCCTTTCCCTTACCCACTGTGACCTCCTTTGTTTATATACCATGAACTTGAGAAAAACTGGAAAGCATGACAGAATACTTCCTCAAAAGTACAAAACCTAAATGTAAAGTAGAAAAACATAATTGTTATGATATTTAGGGGATTTCTATTTTTTTAATAATAAGGTGGTTGAGTATGTATTGTTTTTGTGGTCTTGCTTACTGCTTTTGAAGACACTTGTTGACACTGTTGTCCTTTTGTATGTATGAGCTTTTGCCTAGGCAAAAACACATAATAAAGATGCTCTAGGGGCCTATGGTATTGTTAATGTGGATTTGCAATCTGCTTGGAAGAATATAAGTTTGAAAGTTCAAAAGAGCTTCCATTCTTTTCCTGATGATTTCCTGATGATCTGTGTACAATAGTTTTCAGAAAAACTAGTTTATCAGCATTCATGTACTACTACCACTGTAGTGCTCACCTCTATGGTATGAGAAGTTTGTGCATAGTCAATACATTTTCCAGTCCTCCAGCTTTTCCATAGAGATGAATTTAATCCTTTGTGAAGAGTTTGCAGGAGGTGGCTAAAATTTCTTCCAGTTTAATTTATGAAATATAATATAAATTTATTTAATTTCAGGAATGCATTTCTCCCAGAGGCATGTCAGATGGTACCTCTCTATTCATTTCAGGTGTTCTGTGCAGATTCAAGTATTTGGATGGGAATTTGTAAAAAGAAATCACTGGACATTGTGGTGTTGACCACATAAAATGGGTAGTAGTAATAACTGACTTGCAATGGACAGAACTCTTCAGCTTGTGTTGACAAAATAGAGCTTTCCTTGAAAACCAGGCTTGCCACCGTAGTGGGTCCCACTAGAGCACAATACAGGTTGTGGGACTCTGCATAAATGTTCAGACAGCTTCTTTCTGTATTTCTCTCTGCCTGAAAAGATGGGATTTATTTCTTTGGTTCTCTCAACCAGACAAATGGCAGAGCATTCACAGGCTTAGAAGATGGAGAGGTTGCACTCTTGCAGCCAGCATCACACTGTTACTCTGCTTCAAAGTCCTTCTTGTTTATCACAACTTGCATTTGCAGACAATGTGTAATATATTCTTCTTCTCCTATGTAAACACCTTTGCTCCACTGATGTATACAGAATTGCAGAGTTTGGGACAGCATTCCTCCCAAACGATTCCATTTGATCTGACTCCCTATGAGTAATCATTAAACAAAATGGCTTTTATGTCCTGATAGTTCTTTTTGGCAAGCCAGAACTTGATGCCGGTGTTCATGAGTTAGATAAGTCTCAGACAAGAGCATAGGGAGGATCAAAGAGCATCCACATGCTTGATTCCTGACTAGCTTTCCTAGTCCTAAAGAGAAATTCCCATTGTCTTTTCAGATCACAGAATCACAGAATATGCTGAGTTGGATGGGACCCACAAGGATCATCCAGCTCCTGGACCTGCACAGCACCACCCCCAAGAGTCACACCGAGAGCCTGAGGGCATTGTCCAAAGGTTTCCTGAACTCTGTCAGGCTGGTGCTGTGACCACTTCCCTGGGGAGCCCATCCCAGTGTCCAACAACCCTCCATGTGAAGAATCTTTTTGTACCATCTAACCCAAAACTCCACTGTTGAGTCCTCAGGGGCAGCTGGCCAGCATAAGTGATGGCAGGAGCTGATTCATATGAAGAGAAAAACCTAGGTTAGATCCAATCATTTTCACACTTAGGTCCCAGTTTTGTAGCTCATGTTTAGTTTATACATATGTACATAAATATACAGAAATATATGAGAAAATGCTAATCATATGCCCTCCTCTGACATTTTGGCTGCACTGCATTACTCACAAGCTGTGTAGCAGCTATGTAAAGAGTAGGTTATCACTAAGAGGACATATTAAAATTTGTGTCACATCATGACTTAGTACTAAAAGCTATTCTATAAAATGGAGATTTTTGAAATAATTTGTTTCAGGGTAGCCTTGTGTCTGAAAGGTAGTGTTCTCTACATCTTAAGCTCAAATACTTAAGACAATTTAATTTTCACATGTAGGGTTGAAAAAGTGACACAAATATTTCCTTTAAAATCCTAAAGAAATATCCAAATTCACTTTTTAGTGAATTCTTCTATCCACAAGAAACCTCTCTACCTCACAACCTGTCTTTATTGGCAAGGGTTTTAGGACCATGTACACCACAGAATCTGTTGTCCTGTTAGCTTAATAATGCCAATAAGATTCTTAAAATTAGCCTTGTTATTGGTTAGTGAACTTCTGAATTAGCAACATCAAGGAATGTACAGAGCCATTATGGCATAGCCATAATACTTTAATACTTTCATGTGGCTGTTATCATTAACACACAGGTAGCATTACCAGGGACTGTTACTACTTTCTAAAATACCTAGTTTCTTAGCAAGCCCAGATGGCACAAGATTCACTGTTGTGAGTGGTGTGGAGTCTTTCCAGCGATACAGTGGAATGTGGGAATGTGGTATCCTTTATAGGACGTGCTGCACGTGATGCCGCCAGATGCAGCTAGTGAGTTCTAGTGGAGAGCTAGTGGAATCCTGCTCCATGGAATCCTCTGGAATCTCCAGAGGAAGGTTCTTGCTTAAGCTCCATTCAGTTCTAAGAGCAATAGTAGAAAGTAGACTTGGAAAGGAATTTAAGAAGTTATTGGGATTGTATTTCTGCTCCAAAATAAGATCTGCTACACCTAAGTAATTTTTGACTGATGCTTGTGTAACCTTTTCTGAGTACCTTCTAGTATTTAATCTTCCTAGGCAAATAGTTCCAACATTGAACTTTTTCAATTCAGAGAGCTTGTCTTAATGTTACCCCAAGCCTCCCATTCTCAAGACTTACGCCATGCAGCCTAGCCTGTGTTACTGATTTTCCAAAGATCCCAACCTCTGTCCCTCTTCACCCTGCACTGTGTTTACTCAATTCCTGGGCATGGGGGAGGACAAAAACACTTTGGCTCCACTCCCTATTGTAGCTGTTCTGCTCAGTCAAGATAAGGGTGAACCTTAAGAACTCTCCCTGAGTAGGAAGAAAAGACCCTTAGAGGAACCTGTCTGGTGCAAAGTGGGCCCATCTGAGAAAATACAATATGGTATCCATCTTATTAGGCTGAAGAGAACAGGCACTTTCAAAGGGGTCATGACCTGGTTCTCCACTTGATACCTGGGCAAAGAGAAGGAAGCATAGGGTGGATTTTCAGGGAGGCAAGTCATCCAGGCTCCATCCCCCTTCCAGGAAGCACTGCAGGGCATGATCCTGCTGAGAACTTGGGGCACTTTTTGGGCCTAAGCAGAGGAAACCAAGTACCTCATTTTTCTTCTCCCTTCAGCAGTGTCTTTGCGCTTGGTTCCAGTCTTGCAAAGAGGACAACAGAAACAAGAGGGGGCAATGACTGTGAGACACTGTGAGCAAGAGCAGGAGTTTCCAGCCTCTTGCCAGCAATGAGCTCAGAGCCACTAAAATCTACACCATTTCCATAAGCAGTTTAAACATATTGGTCTCACCTGTCTGCAGCAAACATGGAAAACCATTTATTCCTTCCCTATTTATAAAAGGGGTTTTTTTTTAATAAAAAGGAATTATCTTCCTCCTGCTCAGCTTTCTGTGGGCTAAATGATCCCTTGTTCTTCCTGCACAGGCAGTGGATGCATTCAAAGTACACTTTCCCCAAACTGGCACTGTCAGAGGTAAGCCATTTTTACCACATCATGCTGAACAGATAGAATTTATGAGCTTACATATGATTGTCCCTTTAATATTTCCAATGGCAGAGCTGCCTCATTTTCCTAACACTATGAACTGAACAGTCACCACTGTCATTCTGTTAGAAATATGGTCCCAGTCCAGTCAAAGCAGGGGTTTGGTGCAGTGATATTGCCAGTGAGAACAGCTCTGTGATTGTGAAAGGAGTAGGGGTGAGGAGGAGAGAGGGATGACAGGGATGCAGAAGGGGCTCAGCCTTTCTAATTCTTTCTGCTCTCACTATGCAAGTCTGCAGTTTTGCATATCGTCTACTTAAAAATATTTTGAGAGTATTATTATCCTGTTGATTTTGTTTGCAGAGTGAGCTCAGGTCCCTGGCAGTGCACATAATTAATCAAAATTATCCAAAAATGCAGTTTGTTTGGACTCTTACCAGGAACTGGGCCTATAACTGAATATCATGTTGGGTGACTGCCTGCATTGTTCAGGAGAATTATTTCTTGTTTTTTCTGAACTCTGGAATTCAGTCTCAGTCTAGTAACTTAAAATGAATTTGTCTTCCTTTAAGGTGGGTGTTGGAATTCAGGTGGACTGACAATGTCCTTTTCATATCTTCCATTCCATTTCTTATGGAAATGACCTGTCATTTAACAGGGCACTATTCTGCACTGCCCTAACCGATGAGTTGAGAATCATCCTTCTGGAAAAGAAAATAGATTAACTTTAAGCAATCATGCCCTAATGTTTAGAACAACAGTCAGAGTCAATGTTTGTTTTGTCAGATTGTGGATAATGAAATAAATGGTATAGAGGATCATTTACTCAGTGATTCATGTAAAGAAAATGCTTCTAGATGGCAAAGCAAGACTAACTGTTTAATCAAACCATTCTAAAATGATGAGACTGTATGGAAATTTCTTCAAGAGTTTGACATTATATCAAGGAAACCTTGTGATTCTGACCACATCTTTCCACTGCATGTTAAGAAACCATCTAGATTAAAACCCTTGGAGTGTGATAGACGTGGTCATTTTCTGTTTGGTGGTGGAGAGAGTGTTCAAACGCATTGTCAGACCTTTCACACCATATGGTCAAAACAAAAAGAGTCCCTCTTCTCAGGGTTGAAATCTGCATTTTGAGTACTCAGTCATAATCTGCTCAGATGCCTATGCATGAGTTTGAATTTGACATATCTCCCAGAAGAAATCCTTGCAAACAACTTATATATTTTATTGCATGGAAAAATGTTACAGAGAATGCAGATAGAGACAGCTGTACCAAGCACACCCAAGGGCTGTGCTCTGGAAAGGGCAAAAATCTTGTCACTGTGATTATGCCTCTTAGAAAAGTCTTTTGGTCATACCAGTTTTCCACGTTTTGAATGATAATCTTGACGAGTTAGGGCTCGATTCAAAGTCCACTGCTGACAGAAATAGCCCCGTTTTTCTCTTCAGTGAACTTCAGCCATTTGTTTTCTAAAGGCTCCTAAATTCTGCCCTGCATTTGAAGTTTAAGGAAGTTGCTAGTTGGATATGCCAGAATAGAATTATTTTTAATCCAGGGATAAGAGAAATCTTTTTAGTGTCTGGATTTATCCTTTAGAAGACCTTGTCATAGCCTTTCTGAAGGGGAATATCTTTAGACCTAGCAAGCTGGAAACATTTGTTAATCACTTTTTTTTTTTCAATTACTATTCTGTGGCTAGACTTGGATAGAATATTTCTTTGTTTTGAACCAGCGCAATAATTTAAACCAATAAGTGGAACTGCAGGGCACTCTTTTCTCTCCATCACCATTTGAAATTTTTCTGTTTTCTCATGCTCTCAGCCTCTTTGTCTTCGAACAGAATGCCTTGGGTTAGCTGAAGATGTGATTTCAATATAGTTGTTTTAGTACTGTTTCAGTGCAGTTTTAATGCAGTTCCTTTCATTCCTCTCACAGGTGACCTAACAATCCTTTTTCCAGGAAATTTTTGGTTAAAACATGAAGTTGCATTGTTCATGTAATTTGCTACAATCTTAACAGCATCTTTAAATTCATCACCTGTAGTTAGTATATTGAGAATTCAGCTTTCATATTCCCCCACCCCCACCACAAACCCCCTGTCCTTCTGCCTGTGGAGGGAATCTGAAGTGGTTGTGCTCTAATGCCTTGTCATAGTTTAAAAGAGTGCAATGT
>VYZP01065557.1:581-28645 GCA_013400635.1 Hypocryptadius cinnamomeus | reverse complement strand
CTCGGGTTTTGCCCACCTCTGGTGACTTCAAAGGCAATATTACGATTTGGGATCCTGGACTCCCAAGAACTGGAGCAGGTACTGCTGCCTTTGGCTGTATGCACCTTTTTATAATGTCACATTGGCTCTTCAGCCTTTTATCATCTTCTATCATATGGTGACTCTTTCAGGGAGGCTGTCATAAAATCATTAAACATCAAGAGAGGTAAGACTTTGATTTGAATGAAGCCCTGACATGGTTTTTCTGAAACTACCAAATTTCTGCCTGGCAGTAAGCTGAAAGGAGTGCTGGAAATCTTTGCCAGATAAGTAATTCCTGCATTTGCTTCTAAAGTGGGAACATATTTATAGAATCGTAGAGTATGCTGAATTGGAAGGGACCTGTCAGGATCATCAAGTCCGACACCTGGCCCTGCACAGGACACCCCATGAGCAATACTAATTTTTTTTTTCAACTTTTCATGTATCTAGTAGATATTTTAAGTAATTTTACCAAGTGCATTCTACTAAAATACATTTATAAAAATTAATTCTGGGGGTTTTTTTGTTAATTCTATTATTTTTCACAAAAAATTATTTGCAGACAGTATAGTCCTAGATGAAAACATGTGCTTCAATACAAGTTTATTGAAACATTTTTGTCCCCACAATAGATATACAAGTAGGAAGTGACATTTTCTTCATACAGAATGTGTTTAAATATTTGTGCTAATCTAATTCCAAAGGCAAACAACAAGTACAAATATAATTTCTATTTGCTGTCCTGCATCTTGCAATCAGTTCTTTGGAATACAACCTTCGGGGAATGGTTTCTGAATAATGGCATGAGATTAGTGTTAAAGAGAAAGTTAACAAAATGAACGGGAGAAGTTATGCCAAATTCATCTGCCACTCATTGCTACTGAGTTTTGCAACAGGGTTTTTGATCTCCAGCAGCACCTGCCTGATCTTTTGATTACAAAGATCATACAGGTGAAGATGTGATCATACTGCTTCAATGTGAAGCCTCAACACTGTTATCAGGATATTGCACTGGCTGTCCCTTGCTTTCTAGAGGAGTTTAAGACATTTATTGTGAATAAGAAAGCTATAAAAGGCCTGAGATAGGACAGTGTGGGAGAAGGCAGCAACATACTCTTAGTGACCTAAGGAAAAAAAAACCTTTCTCCTTCACCCCTCAGTGGTGACATTTCAGGAAGGTTGCAAACATACAGTCTGATGGGATTTTTGAAACCTATGCTTCCTTGAGAAATGAAATCCCAGATGTAAGTTATTCTAGAAATCATGTCCCAATAATGTTCCAAAGCCCCTAGGACTTCACTGTATGCACTGTATTGTTGCAGGGTAGCTAGAATTTTAGACTGTGTTTTAGATAACAGTCATGTAATTTAAAATTTTGTGTACAATACACACAGATCCATCCATCCATCCATCCATCAATCCTACAGACATTTTTTCCACCATTCAGGAAGGTGCTTCATTTTACCTGCAAACTTAATAACAGCCAAGCAAGTACCGACAAAACTTTAAGACTGTTGAGTTTGATGAGACTAAAATCTGTATTTATGGTTAGACACATACTTACACAGGCTCCCAAAAAGGCGGAGTTTTATTGAAGGTTGTTCTTTTTTAAGTGATAATATGTTTTTTTCCTATAATCAGATCTGAATTAGTCGAGAGAATCAGGGTTTGTGTAGTCAGTCACTGCTAATGAATTGAAGCATTCAATGGTTCAATGCTTAATTGAATACTTTAAAAACCAAAGCAATAAACTCAGCTAATGCTTTTCTTGCTAAGTGACAAATGGCAAAAATACATTTAATTAGTTTAATTTTTTAATTTTTTTTTTTTTACAATGCTGATGAAAGGAAAAAAAATTAAGGTCTGGCTTTTACTTTCACAAAAGATTCTATTTGACATTTATGACTAAGAATGCATGAAATGACAGTGAACATTTACACCTCCTTTAATTAAATGATCTCTTAAATAGTGGGCTGTTAAATTGGAAAACAGAATTGCTGGTTCTTGCTATTTGAATGTACTTTGGTTTTGTTCTGTTGTTTTTTTCCTGGAGTTTCTGGAATCATCAAAATAGGAATGAATTTAAACTTTCACGGAAAGAAAACTTACAGAGATAGTCATTATTATTTAAAATTGAGGTAAAAAATCTTGGAAATTTGATCCTACTTCATATGAATGGCCCTGAAACAAAGAGACAAATAAAATGAGATTTAAATGTATGTGTAATTGACATGCTTAAGAAATTAACAGCAAGTATTTTGATATCTCTTACATTAGATTTTAGTACTTGTTGAAATCTGTGATACTACAGTAGTGGGAATACTTGGCATTCTGAGCATAGACATGGTAGTTAAAAGGAAGGTTTGAGAAAGTGAGTGTGTCAGAACAATATCCTTTCCCATTTCCAGAGTTCATTCTGGCTTTTCCCATATACAAAATGTGCAGCAATGGATAGTTCTGCCATGCTACATTTTGTTTGCAAAGAAACATTTCTGCCAGCAGATAACCAGCTGCACTCATTAATCTATAAAGAAATATCCATAAGATGGTGCTGTATCTTAAATCTGACCAGAGTAATTTGCATTGAAAAATAAAAATTATGCTGCAATTGTAGCTTAGAGCTCTTGTAAGCTGTGTTGGTAACAATTTCTTTGGCAAACATATTGCAAATGTTAGTTTCCAGTCACTCCAATATGTTAATTTACATGTATTAAAATATTAGTCACAGCTTTTGTTCAAGTCTGAAAAGTGTAAAGCCAGCTGAAAGGTGGTATCAGT
The DNA here is from genome assembly GCA_013400635.1 of Hypocryptadius cinnamomeus. Lineage (NCBI taxonomy): Eukaryota > Metazoa > Chordata > Aves > Passeriformes > Zosteropidae > Hypocryptadius > Hypocryptadius cinnamomeus. The sequence continues at coordinate 25,846 of VYZP01065557.1, read as the reverse complement.
CATGCTCAGGTTATGAGCAGTCAGAACCTGGCTTTCACAGCTGATTTTCACTCCCTCCTTTTTTGCTAAAGGCAAGTGATGGTGCAAGAACTCCTCTAGACATTGCTTTAATGGGGGGAAAAAACCCCACAACAAAAAACCCAGTGGACTGGGGTGTCTGCTTAAAGGGGTAAGTTGGCTATTAAAGATAATGGCCTAATCTGTCCAGCAGATGAAAGACTGTGGGAGAAATGAATGTCAGACATTACAGGTACCCAAGAGCAGAGATTTGATGTGCAGCCAACACATAGTTTTGTGAGATCTTGGTGATAACAATGGTGTCAGTTGGAGGACTGGCTGGAGAGGAACCAGTTACAGCATTGTGTCACTGGAGCCTGGGCAGGGGATCGTAGCTCAGTAATAGCCTTTCAGCACATCTCGTGGCTGCAGCAGTGCAGAGCCAGGGCTGAGCTGCCAGGCCAGCCAAACTGCTAGCAGGAGGAGGGAAAAGAGGTTGTCACAGAGGGACTAGGCTGTCACATCTCCCAGGTCCATGCAATTCCATGTGTGGTTCAGGTAGGATGCTACTATACTTCAATAGTGTATATATATTACACTTCCTCGTTGCACTGGGAATTTTACCTTCTGGAGTCATCCAGGTGTGCCTGTACATTTTTGTCCCTGCTGGTTTCTCTGAAGGGTGCGATGACAAGAGCAACTGATCAGTTGATAAATCTCTGGTTTTCTGTACAGTGTCTTTCTGTACTCATTTACTTCTGGAGTTACTTGTACATAGTCTGAGTCAGTTTTTCTCCATGAAAACAAGAATCAGGGAAGAAACAACATGCAAAATATCTAACACAGAAGGAGAGCGAGAAGGAAAGAAGGTTCAGTGCAGCATAATGCTGTGGGCAGCAGGAAAAAAAGGAAATGGTGAATGATTTTTTAGTGGTCAAGACAGAGAGCACTTAGTTTCAGGAGTGTAGCTGAGCTGATCCAGTATGGTCTAGGAGATGAAATATGCCAATAAGAGGCTCATAGCATCTTCCCTCTGTTTTAGAAGGATTTGAATGACAATACCTATAGACTGCATCCTCCTTTGCCTTTTTGGATAAACCTGTTGCCCCGTTGATTCCAGACCTGGTGAAACTCCAATTACCTCATTAGGTAATGAAGGTAAGAAGGACTAAGTAAAGAAGGTTAGAAACGTTTTTTTCAGATTGTTAATAGATTTAATTCACATGTAACTACTATGGAGAAAAACCTGTGTTCTTATACTCCTGACATAGTCCCTAGATTGAAAAAAAAATCAATACTTTTGGTGATAGGTACAGTACAAACTTGAAAGATATTTTTCTGGTTTTTATCTTTGTTATTTAGCTGTTGATCAAAACCTGAAATATCATTCTTAACAGTATGTGGTCTTATGATAACACCTCTCTGCAGGTAAATTGGTTCTTGAACCAGTTCAGAGGATCAGGAAAGAAAAGAGGGTAACATAAGCTTCTTTAATGTAGCTAATATAAACTGGAGGCTAAAAATATGTTTATATAAAGCAAATGTCCAATTATTCATGGGATGCTCTAGAATTGGTTGCAAAAGATTACATGACAATGTAAGGCTAGAACTTCTACCTTGTATCATGTAACAGATGTCAGTATATTCTGGTTTAATTTAATACTGTGAATTCTTGTAAAAGATGCTTCAGAATTTTTTTCTTCCTTTCTACAGTGCCATGTTTCAAGCAGCTTTTTGATTGCTTTCTGGTGTAATGATGCAAGACCTGATCACAGAGACAGCTAACTCTGCTGATGTGCTGTGTTGTTATAATGCCACCAGATACCTCATTTGTTTGATACATTAGGTAGCATACCACAGCAACAAAGCAAAGTGCTCACATCATTTCTAAAAAGATGGAATGTTTCAGTGGCAAGCATGAATCCAGGGTAAAAGCTATAGATATGAAGCAGTGGCAAAATGCCCCTTGGCTTTGTCTTTTTCACTTTATGAAACTTGTAAGATAATTCAAGACCAAGAAGACCTATTAAAAAAATATGAACTCATGAACTCATCCATTATAACCTTGACATGACAGAATTCTTGGTTTATTTTGTATATATACTATCATCAAAATAAGAAAATGAATAAAAGTAAAGTGTTTCAGGCACGTACTTATTTTATGGTTTTATAAAGCAGCTATCTCCAGGAGATCTGATGGCTAAATACTGTGTTTTCAGTAGGTATATAAATGACATACAAAAAAAAAATGTAACTTCTAAAATGAATTCTAATATAAGTCATAAAAGCCATAGATGCTTGCAGTTAACAGTCTTTGTGACAGGTAAAGACATGAGAGTGCCTCGTGAGGAATGGGTTCCTTGAGCAAAGGTACCTCCTGAAAGACTAAGTCCCATGAAACAGCAACAGCACAAACAAATCACTTCTTTGAACCCTGCTTCTGTGACAGAGCATAAAAGGGAGGTAAAGAATCTAGGAACCAGGTTCCATACCATTAAGAATATTTAGATACTGTGCCCTATTCCTGATGTAGGGATTCTTGAGGGCATCCCAAGCTGGAATACGGCCCGCATCTATTTTACACGCTTTTACAGTGTCTCTGTAAATCCCTGGGTATCCACTGTGACCACAGCTGGAAGACACCTCTCAGAGTTTCCGTGAAGTTCCATCACGTGCACCATTCCCCACCTAGACTGCAGTGCTGTGTCTATGTCTGGCCCTGCCTTAATGAGAGACTGCATCTGCCTGTGGGACAAGGATGGAGCAAGCTCCATTCCTCCAGTTGGTTGCTGTGGCTCTGCAGTCCTTGGGCCAGACTGCAGTTCTGATGGTGCCCTGAGCAGCAGACAGAGCAGGTGCCTGGGAGAGGTGAGACAGTCTCATAACTGAGGTGCGCACAGTGTGTCTGCAGGTACACAACACACCTTTCACAGACCATTACTTCTTTTTCCCTGCAGGTTTCTGGTTCACATTTGTTATTCATTATGTCCTGGCTCACTGATCAAGTTTGTCCAACTATGCCTTCAGTAGGCCCCGGTGATTTGGTGCCTGCTGCTCCCTGTTTGGCCTCCTTAGCAGGCTGCTTGTAGAAAGCAGAGCCTTGGACCACTGAAGATGTATGTTCTTGGACCCCCATTCTCTCTAGAAGTGGACTACGGGCTGAAGTTGGGACATCCTTTACAGCATCCCTTCCATGCACCTATATGTGAGTACTCTGTCGCAGACCTTCTGGGACAGATAATTTCAGAGGTACATTTGTTTCCTCTACATTGCTGTTCATGGTCTGACCATGGGCTTTCTCCATTTTTTTTTCATCTGTTCCTACGATCACATCCAGTTGCAGTGCTTTCCCTGCAAGGTCCTTGTTGGACCCCTATGTGACATTTGTTGTCCAGTTTCCTGAACATGGTTTCTAAGAGGCACTTTTTCCATTTGGATGGAAAGTCTCTGTCACTGTCATCTCCAAGGAGCCCTCTGGGCAAGCAACAGGATGAACAGCCCTGAGCCTTCTCTCCTTTCCCTCATGCTTTCATGCCTGAGTGTTCCTGGTACATTTCTCAGGTGGCTAGATAGTGAGGTTGATGACTGAATTTACCTTTCAAATGGTAACTGAGTGGCACCTACAAATGTGAATACAGCTTTGAGATGAAGTCCTTCCACTCTGAGTTAAGGCCATCCAGCAGAGGTGGCTGCTGATCTGCTTGTCCCTGTAACCTTATCAATCAGGACTGCTCAGACTGCATAATTTCTTGTTATTCCCAACCAACAGTGGAGATGAATCTCTGTCTCTAAAATACATTATCTTTTAAGTCCATTGTTATGTGAGGTCTTCAGATTTTAAAAGCTTTTTCCAGCCTAAATGATTCCATGCAATGCTCAGTGAGATAAGGCCTCTATCCTATTTCTAAATCAAAATCTGCCAGAACAAGATTTGCAGAACACTTGGTAGGCAGGCTTTGCACTATGATTGCAGCACAGAATCTCAAAATCTCTTTAGCAGATTCAGTGCTGTGAAGGTTCTGTGAGATTCAGTGTGGGCTGGGATGCTACAGAAGGACTCTTCTGAGGCAAGGGTACAACAGGCCAAGGGAGACACATCCTTGGAAGGAGAAAATTCTGGTTTGGGCAGTGGTCAAAATGTTCTTGTTCCATCTGTTTCAGTGTCACAGCCAATAAGTGTTAAAGCATGGCTAGTGCTGAGAGGCTCAGAGGGGTTTACTGTGCAGAAAGGAAGCGCCGAGGACAGCGCTGGGCTGGGAACGAGTCTAGAAGCTTCTCTTCAAATATTTTCAATATTTTTAATATGATGACCCCAGATGAGAACTAATTTGCATGGATTTTAGCCTTACAAGGGAAAAATACAATGAAAAGCAGATTTTGTGAATTGCTGCTTAGAGAGCATACTTGAGCAGAACTTACTGGGCTCGTTTGTCAGCTAAGTCATTAGGGTTCACATCAGACTGGCTGTGTTCTGTAATGGCATTTTTTTCCACTGCTGAACAGCAATTTTGCAATTGCTGCATCAATTATTACAATGTAAAATATTTGATATCCTATTAGATGAAAAGTAAATTTATCTTGTGCCAGGAACTGCATCAGAATGTGATAAATGCACTTGATGCTCATTGGGCTTTACAGAGAGAGGCACTCGAAAGAGCAGATTGTCTGGAATGAAACTACCATCTGGAAATTTTGTCTGAAGCCTGATTACAATTAGGGTTTAAAGGGCCACTTTAAAAAAAAATGCTCCTTTGAAGGAAATCTATTTGTATGAGTAATTTAAAAACCTAACTAAATTTCAATAAATTTTGTTGAAGTGAAGGTGTAAATAAACCAATATTTAATTTCTATGTCTTGCATGTCTAATGTTCAACAGTACTAAACAAGTTTAAGAAATGCTCCACAGTTTATCTGGTAATATATTGGGCATGTAAAGAGTGGTGATCTAGGTTATTTGAAGATTTTTACTTGTGATAGCAAGAGATATTCTTTGTATATTTTTGGGGGGCTTGTTTTTTTTCTTGAAAAACACTTGTGCAAATTAGGTTCTTCAAAAATATAGTCATAATCTTCCTGGAAAGCTGTGAGCTTGAGGAAATTTGGTTTAGAAATAAACAAGGCACAAAGATTCAAGCAATTATGTGATGTGCTGTTACTTAGGAGCCAAGCTCTGTCACAAATATGTGTTTTTTCATTATGGGATTTTAACAGAAAAATGTGAGTCACAGCCAAGCTCTCCCAGTTATTTTGGCAGTAATTCTATAAATGACCCAAATGGCCAAAATTATATATGGTTCATTCTCTTAATCTGTTCTCCGAGGAGGAGAATTGTGTGAAGGGTAGTGCTTGGATTTGATGGACTTATTGCCTAAGAGTACATACTTTTTATTTAATTTTTATTATGTTAGCTGTTTTTATTTTAAAAGAAAGTAAATTTGAAGCGGTTTTCTTTGAAGTTGAAGCAAGAGGGTGAAGTCTGCAGCTGAACTTACTGCCTATGCAAATTCATACCACATTTTCATATGCCTGAAAAATTGGAGTTCTCTGTAATAGAGTAATTGTAATTGGAGTTCTCTTTAAAAAATTTAGAAATAAAATTATTTTGTTCCTGATGTATAAACTGTGATATTCATCCTGAATTTTCCAGCTGATTTTGACCTGTGCCATGGGGCACCTTTAAGAAAAGCTTAGAGCCTGTGGACCTGAATGGTACTCTGTGGGAAATCTGTGCTGCACGTGTATGCAGTGGTGTTCCACGGTACCCCAGGTTACTGGAGGGATGGGCAAGGGCACTTTGTCACTCACCTGAGTGCTTTGTGCTGGGGCAGGTCGCTGCAGCACAGCAGAGACCCTGGGAAGGTGTGCAAAAGGGAGGCAGCTGCTGCTCGCCAGGATGGAGCGGGGTCTCCCAGGCAACTGAAGCCGTTTGTAGATGCTGGCTGTGAGAGTTTAGTGGCATGGGGAGATGAGAGAGCAGGCCTTAGCAACAGGCTCAGTTGGCTGTAATGAATATGTACCTCTAACCACAGATGACTGCGCAGAAAACCCTTCAGAGTAATTTCATCTACCTGCTAACATTGTCTTCCCTTACCTGGACTCAGAGCCAACCTCCTGGTCCTTATGTGGGAGAGAATACACCTGAGGATGAGGCAATTTACTGGCTCTGACATGATCAAACGTATTGAAAGACAGCCAGAGTTGTGTGTGATTTGCATAGCAGTAACATGCACGCCCGTGCCATCGCTCACCTGCTGCTAGCATGGAGGAGCTGAATTGCATTCTCAGTAAGCATCATCTTCAACTGCATCAAAGGGCCTCACTGGGGATAGGAAACAGGTCACAGGAAAATGTAGAAGACAGATTAAATAGGAAGATGTTCACAGGACTGGCTTCAAGAAAATCTTTAACATGTTCTTCATGTTCTTCATACTACTGTTCTTCATACTACTGTTATCATCTAGAAATTAGATAGGATGTAGCATGTGTAGTACCGACACCATCAGGACTGTTTGCAACAAAGTACAGATGCTTTAGAAAGAGGGAAAACTTTAAAAAAAAAAACAAACAAAAAACTAGATTTTTCATTCAGTCTTGTGCATATCTGTTCCAATTATTCTCTGAAAATAGTACCATTCTCTCTTTCCTGTATTTAATTATTCTCTTAATATAAATTATTCTCTTCATCTATCTCTGAGCTCTTATTTTTCTACATTGTATTTTGTGGGGATAGGGAGTCTAGAGCCAGATGCATCATTCTGTCAATTCAGAGAATGGCACTATTATACTTTTGCTATTACTTTCCCACCTGCTCCTTTTAAATTCTAGCAATTTTCTTGCTTCTTAACTACTTTCACAGAGAGATCAGAGATTTGATGATACCTAAGTCCATTTTCTGAGTGGCTAAAGTTAATTTAGAACCAAGTAGTGCAGCTGGTTCAAATTGCTCCTTCAACTGCTCATTAACCTCACATTTATCAACTTCTAAGAAAAGCTTAATGCTCTTACCTTTCTTAAGTAGATTACATGAGCATAAGAATAGAGGAAATGTATATATTTGTATCATTTTAAGAAAAAAGGCATTGAACACTCAAGTTTAAGTGAATCCTCTATTAAGTCAAGATGAAACTCTAGTACTTACTCTGTGAAAGCAAATGACTTCTGTTCATCAGCCTTCAGAAGGTCTTTGCCACCAAAAAAAAAAAAAAGGAATTATCAGGTTAACTTCCAGGTACTATTTGTCTAGCCCTAGGGAGGGCTGACAAAAAGTCACACATTCAAAATGTAATGTCTGAGTTAAGTACAAATATTCTTAAGGTAATATATTTAATTTGGGTTATATTCCCTAATGACTTTCTCCACTACCCCAAGATCAATGTGCTTTCAAATTTTTTTTTCCTGATTCACACTCCAAATTCTTCTCTCCTTCACCATTAAAATTTCTGCCCAAGGCAAGTTAGTTGTGGACCCTTGCTCTGTCTGTCCACATCAACATAACCAAAAGGCTGCTCCAAAATCAGTCTTTATCATCAGTTTCTCTAGTCACATGAATCTCTAGTCCTAAATTACTATATTTTCTCTTATTGTACAAAGCTGAACCTTTTCTTTGGACCCCTACAAAAATTTTGTCCCAAGATAGCCAAAGCTATTGCTTATTCTGTGAGTTATCTCTTGTCTTTTCTGCTCCTGACACTCTTCTAAAACACTGCAGCTGCACAGGCATAAGTAAAGCAGAATCCAACATGCAGAAACATTGCCACCAAGAAAAATGGCTGGAAGAAATAAAAGGGATCATGGTGTGATTCCCAGTTTACTCTTGATTTTCCAGGGGCAATCTGTAAAAGAATATGTAATGTAGAAGATGCTGAGATGCTGTCATATTGCAAAATTATTTTCACCAGCATAAAATGATGTATAAAAACATAGCTAGCTGTGTGAGTTTTCCATATCTCATCTTTATTCATTTGATCTGACTTTACCCATTTGATTTGACTGGGTTCTTACAGACTGCATTAGACTTCTTTCATTTCCTAGGAATAAAAAGGCTATCATGAAAACTATGTCATCATAACTTCAGTAGACTCTGCTATTAAGATAATAATATAAAAAAATTAGTGAAAATTCTGTGCTTCCAGGGCTAACAAAAGGTTGGCAAACTTTTCAGAAGCTTTACACATGGAAAGAAAAATAAAACCTAGTTTAAATTTTAATAATACAGGAAGGAAATGGTGAGTATTTTTATTTTTTGAAGTTTCTTTATATTTGTAAATGTAAAAATGTCTTAGTTTGACACATATGGTATTCTTTTGATATATCATCTGTCATATTCTCCACAGGTAGATATTAATTAAGATCTGTGACTCTAGCAGGTTGGCATTTTTTCACCCTAGTTGTATAACTTACTCAGAGGAAGAACGTGAATGTAGAAGAAAGGCATTTTTATTATTAGTAGTAGTAGTAGTATTTTTACTACTTTATTACTACTTTATTATTATTATTATTACTACTACTACTACGACTACTGTTTTGATATATCTGTTAACTTATGAGCCAAACAGTAGCTGTGAGCCATGAAGAGAAGACTAGAGCCTTCACAGCCTCTGTTCTTTGAAAAGGTGAACCTGGAAACTGTTGTTTTAAGTAAATCCTGGATTCCTATTGTACCAGCTGCAGCAGTGGCATTAACCCAGTGAGAGTGCTGCAGGCTTTCCACGTGAGATACTGAGCTGGTTTCTGTGAATTTACATATTTTGCCTAGAAATTCTCCTGGAGTCTCTGTAGCTTCTGAGGTGAGCCCTCAGCAGCATGTCACTGAGCAAGAGGGCTTTGGAGGGTAACAGAAGGCAGTGGAGCTCAGTTCTGAAAAGAAAACACTGCTATGGACACATTTGCTGTCCTGCAGGGAAGGCTCAGATGTCCATATTGTCTAAGGACTGGAGCAGTATTCAACTGAGTGCTTTTTCTTTCAATAAATCACTCAGCTCATTATTTTTCTGGAAGGATTAGGAAAAAGTCTTCCCCAGGAAACCTCACAGGTTTTGTTTTCCTAACCCCTTCTTTATTCATATATGCTTTCCCCTAAGTAAGAATAGAGACTGTAAACCTCCCTGCAGATCTATCCTTAAAGTAAAGAAATAAAACAAACAATATTGTTAAACAGGCATCTAGGAATTGGACCACTGACACTGGAATTACCTAACAGCCATCTGGCTCTGAAAGGAGGAATTGGCTGGTAGTTCAGCTCTGAAAGAAACGAATAACACTGAGTATTTCTCCCCGACCTTTTAGTTTTTATTTGTAGACAGAGAAAAAAAAAATAATTAGTATATGGTGACTATATTGAAGAAATCTGTCTCTCGCAGTATTTCAAGGAAATAAATGACCACAAAAAGACTAAATTCAGGCTGAGACCCACCCTATTTTATCTGTAATTTTTTAAATGATTGTGAATTAAACAAGCCTCTTTCTATTATATATATCTGTGATGACTCTCAGGCCTGTACTGTCCCTTTCCTCCCAGGAAAGTGGATGAAAATCACTGTGAGATTCTCCTCTTCTAGAGGAAAAGTCCCAGTTTTTCTGTGAGGAGCAAGCAGCCATGCAGAGCAGCATCTCCAGTCAGCCCGTGGCCTGTACTGTCCATTGGGATGCCCATCAGGCTGGCTCTGAGGTGTGTTGTCTGTGGGCTGAGCACTTGTTCTTCTGTTTTCCTGTTGATGGTTCTTGACAAATCTGGCATTTGATAAAAAATCCAAACTCATAGCTCTGTACCCACCTTTTACAATCATATGCTGGGTTCACACAGTGGGCTTCAGACACTGGCCTTATTCAGGGATTGAAGAAGTCTGAATCTTTTTTACTGGCTTCACTGGTTTAAGGCTGGGCTTCTTGCTTTGCTTGAAAGGACTTCAGATGAAATGTGGAAGTGATAAGGCCTTCAGTGCCGTGCGTGATAATTTCTCCTTCTTTGTGTGTGGCATTTTTTCAGTGATGCTTTTCTATTTTCTCAACCTACATGTCACTTAGATTGCTTGAAGCCATTACACTTGATGATTTCTTTGCAAAATGAAGTGGAAAAACATATTCAATCAAGGCTGGCCCCTGAAGAAACCCATTGTTTGCAATGATTCGATTTAATTTCAAACATATCACATCAGTTTCTATTGTTAAGTTTAGCATTTCAGTACTATGGAACCTGATGAGACAAAATTGCATTTTCACTGTAAAATCAGATTTAGCTTTTTGAATTATGAACTCGTGAGTGATTGTATTTCATTATGTATATTGCAAAGATAAGACCATGCTCTGCCACACAATAATAGCTCATATGCAGCCATTTTTGGGTTGAGTTTTTTGGTTTTTTCCTTGATCTTTTAATATATGTTTGTGTGTGAGAGGTATTTGGGTCAGAAGTTGCCAGGGCCTCTAAGTTTTAAGACCCCAAACTTTCTCAGTGTGGTTGAATTTACAAGTTTGTTAGGATGTTCCTTTAAAGTGTAATGTTTCCATAGCCTTGGACTTTCTGTCACTGTGCAGCTGAATATTGTTGTTTGCTTAAGTGCAGTGTGATTAGCTGTCCTTGAAAATATCATCTGTGGCAGTTTGATCGTGTAGCAAAATGCCAGGAGCCAAAGGACACAAGAACATCCTCTACCCCCACCAGATATGCTTACACATTCTGCAGCAGGTATATTATTTTAGGTTTTGATTTGGGAAAATTTTCCTAGGAATGACAACTGAGAAACTTTTAAGTATCTAGTTAAAAGACACTGCCCTGAGGAGATGTATGTGTCTATATCTTGTCATTTGCAGAAAATGATGTTTAAGTGTGTATATTTTCCAGAGTCATGGCCTTAGATTTATTCCCTCTGGAGTCCATCAACTGAACCAGTGTTAGACACCTAGACTTGGACGGCCCAGTAATCCCTTTAACAATTTGAGTCTGCCCTTTAATTAGGTTTGCAAACTCCTTGAAATGTGGCATGACTTTAAAACTGCAGAATCCTTAGAGTTTCCAACATCAACATGATTTCAGTTTAAAAAAGATAGGAATTTATTTGCTTACATACAATTTAAAATTTAGGTTTTACAGTTTTGAATGCAGAAGATGCTTTTCTATAGGTAAAACTTCTGAAGGGTTGATAAATTTTTTGCTCTACATGGGGAATTCATATTTTAAATTTTTTAAAAATGTAATTATATGAGTCAGAAAATCTATTCAGATATTAACAAAATGGTTCTTCTGTGATATTACTGCTTTCTTATTTGCAAGAATTTAAAGAAGTTCTGTGCAGCCTGGAAGAAGTCAGTCTTTTGATCTGATGGGTAAAAATTACCTGTGGAAAGTTCATGCAGTGTAAGACTGAGCAAACTAGCAATTACTTTTTGTGCTCCTACTTGAAATTTTTGGGAGGATTTTATTTTATGTTACAATTGCCAAAAAAGTCTTTAAAGACTGGACTGAGCATCAGAAAGCTTTCTCAGGTGAATTAAATTGAATGCTACAGATTTATGGCTGTTTTCCTTAGACTAATCTAGTAGCAAGTTTGTGAAATATAATACTGTTAAACAGACTGAGAAATTTACAGCTTGAAAGTCTGTTTGAGAACACCATGAAGTCTAACAGCTATGTGCACTGCCAAGCCAGCTAGTTTGCCTTGATTTATTCCTCCTTTCTCTCCTCTAGCTGTGAGTCTCTGCATTCTTGTAACACCCAACTTAGCACAGTTATTTAAGTACACAGCAACATACTATAGGCAAAAGTATAAATTAATAGAACACCTTGATTTAAGCACATCATCATCATTTTGCACAGCTTGTATCATCACAGAAGCAGAAAAGTACTTGGAAAATCTGCAGGTTTAACCTGCTTTCTGCATGGTCCAGCTCTTTGCTTCAGCATCTACCCAATCTGTCCCAAAGTCTTGTGATTCCAGCCACTGCTCATATCATCCCATCATCACCAGAACAGAGGAGTTGTTTTATTTAATGTTTATGCCATAGTATATAGCACATAACTATTGTGATTTACATGTAAATAGCATAATCTTCTCTCTCTGCAACCAGGGATTGAACTCACTCAGTTTTGATGCAAACTTCTTTTTTTCTTCAAGTACCTTTCAGCAACAAACTGACTCAAATGGTGGGCTGTCAGGACATTTGATTTATAAGTTTTGACTAGTTATATAAACCTATGTCATGACTTTTAACTAAATTGTTTTGTTTTTACCAGATTTCTTATCCTTGTATTGATTGCTGCTGCTCTGCTTTTTATTCTTCTTTGTTTCTCCTCAGTAGCATTTTCTACACTGTAATGATACTCCTCAGTGCTGAAAAAAGCATATATGGAGAAACTCATCACTCAAATATCGAAAAATATTAAATAAAATAGACAGACTGCATTTTTATTTGTAGAATTCCCATGCTCATTACCTAGGGATGTTACTCAAAATGGTAAAATTTAATCAGAAAAGGCAGATAGGTATCTTATCTGAGGCTGTATATCCTTCTGTCTAATTTTCTCATCTGAACTGTAATTTTTTTCTATACATTTGTGATACAATTCATGTATTACACAGGCACAAAGTGATGTTGACAGGTACAACTGCTACTTGACAACTTGTCCCAGACATTAATTTCCTTCTGCATTAAAAAAAACCCTGCCACCTGAATATCCTCAGCACTTGCTCTTGCAAAGATTAATGTTCATAGTGGTTGGTCCGGAGAAATCATGCCAATCAATCATGGTTCTTAAAATAGTTTAATACAGAAGGCATTTAACAAAAAGTCTTTCATCCAAGACTGTTTTCTAATCCTCACCCAAATGGCATTCCTTAAGGAATAGCTTTGAGGGAATAAAGTAATCATGTTCAGGAATGAATATTCACTGGCAGATCAGAAAAAACAATTATGAAAAATTGAAAAGTGACCACAAGCACACAGGATGTCCTATAGAACTATAATTTGAGATATAGAAATGTATTTCCTAACTATGACTGCTTACTATTTTATTTCAGGAAACCAAGGGCTTCTCAAGCCTGATTTTTCCAAGCAAGGATTTTTCTGCTAGCTGCTCTTACTCCTGTATTGCAGTATTTTACATATCTGATGGTTTCTATATTTGTCACACCATTTGCAAGCAGCTGTACTTTTTGCACCGCGACTTCGAGTTAGCTAAGAGTCAGAGACAACTTTAACACAGGATTGCTGTGCAAAAAAAGACCAGATATGGTTATTATTAAGCAATTACAGGCCTGGATGTCTCAGCAAATCGCCGTGATCACAACCCTGTTCTGTCTATTGATGGCAATCATGCCACCTCATGCTGTGATCTTGTTAGAGCTCATAAGTAAAGCAGAGTGGTGCTGGTAAGGCAGCAAGATGGATTTAGTTGGAAATAAAGCAGAAAAAAATAACACAAAATGAATTGGTAATTGAAGAGGTAGAATCTCATACAGTCAGCCTTGCCAGTATACAGAATTTTATCCTAAAGCTTCTGGTTAGTGGACTTTTTATTGTCTCCTGATTTTCTAGGCTACTAAGGAAAAATAGGTTTAAATTTAATTAAGGAGATTCTAGATAGAAAAATAGATTTGAAAGATATCCCATGTGTACATGGTAAGATTATAAATGCCTTCCTATGTTGTTCTTTTAAACACTCTCACATTCTTGATGTTTGGCTTGCAATCTTTGAATACCTGGGCAGAAATGGAGCACTCCACAGCAGTACCCTTATGATGAGACACAGCTCCACAGAGCTCACCCCATTGTGGCAGCTGTACTTCTGACCTTAGAACCCCACCTCTGCCAGGAGTGAAACACCTGACCATCCTGTGCTTCAGGGGGACCCTGGGCAACAGGCTCTCCATGCTGAGTAAGTCAAAGGCTGTGTTTTTCCACCATATCAAGTTTTTCTAAAATATCAGTGAAAATATGCAATATTTTCATTGCCATAGGAAAAGGCACTGTTTCTCATGCCTGCTGCTTCTTATCCTCACATCATTCGTTCCCTTGTACTAAGTCAACCTCCTGTTAGCTGTACAACAAAGGATTTAAGATCTGAAGTGGGTTAGAACACATCACATTTGAGGGGGGGGAAAAAAAGAGACAAAAAAATAATAATTAGAAAGAAGATAAATTAATTTAAAACAGTTGAAGAGTTCCAGAAACCTTATGGATTTTAAAAATCATCTTCACAAACTTCTTAAACAGTGATAACAATAATGACTTGTCTTAACTGAAGCTACGTATAACAGACTTGCAATGAAAGAAAAAAAAACAACAATAACTGAACGTTCCATGGAACACCCAGAAGTGACCCATCATCTAACTGGGTCTGACATGTGGGATCAGAGACTGAAAAAGAGGTTGCTCTGCACAAATTGTGTGTGCACCAGCCGGGAGGCAGTGGGAGTGGGTCGCCTGGTTTACCCGTGCCAGACCTGATGGGCCTGCTGAGAAATGCTTTGCTCTCAGGCAAAGCCCTGGGAGGGTTCTATCAATTTTATTGAATTTATTTTAAAGGTCTTTGAGACATAATTTCTCTCTCTTTTCTGCAAGGCAATTCATTCTCTGGTTGATTGTGAGCACAGCTGAATAGTTTACATTAGGCCTATAGCAATATTAGGGCAAAGGTTTGTCAAAGAACAATGTAGCTACTAGAAATTGAAGGTGCCTTATTGTAAATGCTGCAGGCAAAAGAAGTCCCAAAGCAAAAGATTTGGTGAACTAGACAAATCCTTTGTCACTTAGCAGTCTGCAGCATTCTTTCATGTAGTAGAAAAAAAACTTCAGAAATCTGGGTAAATACAAGACATGAAACCCTCTCCCACAGTTTTGGCTTTTCTATTCCAGATTAAAAGATTGAAGTGTTGGAATGATCACATAAAAGTTTTCTGTTTGGCATGTGGCGTATTATCCCTTTGCCAAACATAAATACATAAAAATCTCTGCAAAGACTTCATCACAGCTTGTCAGTAAAGAAAAGCTGAGTCTTTGAGGTGAGAGATATATGAGATTATTTCATGGAGTAACAGAAGCAAATCAGGAAAGGATGTGCTACTTATCAAGATCTTCAGTACTTCCCCTTTGCAATCTCAATTACATTAGGTCTTCTCCAGCCCTTGGGCAGATAAACTCTATAAAGGAATAAAGATGTCAAGCAACGACCTTAGCTTTGCAAAAAGCTGCAATGATTTAAGAAGTTCTTAACCCAGAGGTGTTTCTTGGAACCTTTCTTCTGGGGATACTGGCTTCCCAAGCTCTTCTGCTGAACAGATGGGATCACAGAAGCATTCTCTTTTGGAGCATTTAAAGAGGTGATCTGAGTAAATTTGCCTGATTTTGCCTGAATTGGATGATGAAAAATTCACCTCTTGTTCCACCGGAGCTGAAAAACCTCTCAGCTCCAGCTGATGCATCCATGCAGGCCTGAGGCTCCAGCTGGCTCTGCAGGGACAGGTCAGCTCTGAGTTTTGAAGTACAGTTCACAGATTCACCCTAGGTCATTAGCAAATCATAATAAAACCCTGATTTTGTTAATCAGAAATCATTATCTTGGTTCAAACACTGCACTGAAAAAAAAATCATCATTTAACTGTTAGCAGTTTTGTCCTTTGGATCTGTCCCTTGAGTTCCTCTTTCACACATGCAATTACTTCCCATATATATAATTGGTTTTGAACCTCCTCAAATGACATTGAATATTGCTTTCTTCTTAGACCATCAGTTATACTAAAATTAGCTTGCCTTAAGACCATTGAAACTCACATGAAAAATATGTTTTTAATATAACTGTCATTGCTCACTACAGCTTGATTTTAACTTGGGGTCTATAATGATTAAAGCATTTAGCTAATGAGGCCGTGTCGGAAATTACCAGAGTAACGTAATATGAAATGCCTGATTATGTATTTTTAATGCTTAGGAGTTTTTAAGTACCCTTACAATAAATAAAAAGAAAAGAATAAAAATATTTTGCTCATACAAAAAGATACTAAGATAGCCTTTCCTTTCCTTTCTGTTCATACTGATTACAAAAGCCACATCTGTCAGGTCTTTGGGTATTTCAGTAGCCAAGCAAACAAGTTTCTGTTTACAGCCGTGCCAAGCAGAACAGTGCCATCTAGTCGTCTGCGAGGTGGTGATTCCCAGTGCCGTGCTGCGACCTGCCCAAGTGTGGGCTGTACTTCTCCAACAGGTCAGCTCATTGCTGTTATGACTTGGTTTTAAGGAGGACTTTTCCTAAACTCTCCTATATCAGCAGCAATGTGGTTGTTTAGGACTAAGTTGTTTTTTTGTTTTTTTTTTTTGCACT
This sequence comes from Hypocryptadius cinnamomeus, assembly GCA_013400635.1. NCBI lineage: Eukaryota > Metazoa > Chordata > Aves > Passeriformes > Zosteropidae > Hypocryptadius > Hypocryptadius cinnamomeus. The sequence goes on along the minus strand of VYZP01065557.1, from coordinate 9,537 downwards.
GTGGAATACCCTGAGCACAAAGAAAATAGAGCTAAAAATAGTTCACAGTTTTAAATAGGTGATTTGAGTTATAATTAAGTATCATTGTGGCCCTGCCACCTGATAACACAAACTAGATTTGCTCCTATGAGCTTATATAAAATCTAATTTTTTTTCACCTTATTGGGCAAATTACATTCCTTTAGTTAGCAGTCCTCTACAGAACAACTTATTATCCTAGTACAGAAATTAGGAATACATTACTTAGGGAAGTATAGAGCACTAAGTGAACCTAATTGGTAACTGCAAAACGCTGGAGTAGAAGTTTCTGTGACAAAGCCCAAAAGTTGGAATCATGCATGTTGACATGAGTACAGATATTTATTTTTAATTTTGGAAGGTGCAACACGTCATTACAAAATCTTATATATAATTTTAGTAAGGAAGGGACCCTGTGAGTAAGTACCAACACTTCATTTTTTTTGTCAATTAGAGATGGACATGGTAGGAAATAAATGGTCCTTGCATGCTGCAAAACAACATTCAGACTGGAGCTCTCTGTAAAGATGAATACAAAATCTACAATGCAGAAAGTGATTTCTGCTCTCCTTTTATCTGGTTTAAGTTCAGAGAGTCTAATGGGACCATCAAATTCATCAGCAATGGAATTAGGACTCAGATCCAGAAGTATTTATATTTCTTCCATCATCATGGTGCCCAGGAGCCTGAAGCCTTGGTTCAGACTTGTTTATCCCAGAAAACTTTACATAAGAAACAGCAGATTTGACACAAGGTGCTGAGTGTCACTGCTGGAGATGTCCAATGAGAGCTAGTCTTGTGGAGAGGCAACCCAAAGGCATCTTTGAAATTAGAAAGTACAGAGTGGAAGGGGGTACTATGGGAATGGGAGCTGTGAGGTAACTCTGGACACTGAATAAGAGGTTCAAGTGGGATAGACAGTGGCTGAGAGGAATCCAAAATACACAGCGTGCAGCTGGAGACCAAAAACAGGAGAGTCTATGGAGAGAGAGAGAACTGCTATAGGCACAAGCCAAGAAGGTGCTCCTTGAATAAAAATTTTGATAGGCACAATTGGGCAAGACATGTCAGAAACAGCAAAAAAAAAATTGTAACAGCAATCACACATTGAATCATAAAAATCTGGAAAAATATTTTGCTGTAAGATAGTAAGAAATATCATAATTTAGAAATGTTATTTAGAAAAACTGTTGGTGATTTGGAGTTGTTGCCAAAGGTGCCAGCTGTGCTGTAGACTTGACTGACAGGCTGGATGAAGGCAGTTTCCATGGTCATGACCAAAGGTGCAGGAGACATAAACACAGACAGGAGCAACTGCACACAAGCAAACTAAAGGGCAGGCAGAGCGGGAGGGAATCGAGAGCTGATGGGAAGTCAGGCTCACAGATTTAAAGTCATAGAGAGGTAGAAAAAGTTGGTAAGCCCAGGACAGGGCAGTGGCACTGAGTTGATGTGGGTGATGGAGAAGAATCTGGCCATGAGGGGGTCATGCCCTGAGAACAAGGGCAGATGTGTAGCTTCCATTGCAGCTGAGGAAGTTGTAATCAGAGCCAGGAGCTGAGTGGGACAGTTCTACACATGTATCTATCCATCTAATTTGGGCACAAAGAGTTAGAGTGAGTAGGGTGACATCAGACTGGTGACCTGCCACTAATGGGGTTCAGCAGGGCTGCGTCCTTGGCCTTGTGCTCTTCAACATCTTCATAAATGAGTTGGATGCAGGACAGGAAGGAATACTGACCAAATTTGCAGAAATTTGCAAAAACAAAACTGGGAGGAGCTGTTGGCTCCCTAGAAGGCAAGGAGGCCCTGCAGAGAGACCTTGACAAATGAGAGAACAGGGCAATCACCAACCATATGAAGTTCAACACCAGAAAGTGCCAGATTCTTCACCTGGGATGGGGCGACCCTGGATGTACAGACAGACTGGGGAATGAGATACTGGAAAGCAGTGCCATGGAAAGGAACCTGGGGTTCTGGTCAATGGCAAGTTAAACACGAGTCAGCAGTGCCCTGGCAGCCAGGAGGGCCACCTGTGTCCTGGGGGGCATCAGGAACAGCATCACCAGCCGGGCAAGGGAGGGGATTGTCCTGCTCTGCTCTGCTCTGCACTGGGGCAGCCTCACCTCGAGTACTGAGGGCTGGCTTGGGTGTCACAATATAAGAAAGACATTAAATTATTAGAGAGCATCCCAATGAGGACAACAAAGATTGTGAAAGGCCTTGAGGAACAGCTGAGGTCACTTGGTCTGTTCAGCCTGGAGGAGACTGAGGGGAAACCTCGTCACAGTTTAAAACTTCCTCATGAAGGAAAGAGGAGAGACAGGCACTGATGTATTCTCTGTGGTGACCAGTGACAGGGCCCAAGTGAGCAGCCTGAAGTCCTGTCAGGGAGGCTTAGGTTGGATATTAGAGAAAGGTTCTTCACTCAGGGGGTGTTTGGGCACTGGAACAGGCTCCCCAGGGCAGTGGTCACAGCACCAACCTGCCGGAGTTCAAGAAGCACTTAGACAATGCTCTCAGGCACATGGTGTGACTCTTGGGGATGGTGCTGTGCAGGGCCAGGAGTCAGACTTGATGATCCTTGGGGGCCCCTTCCAATTCACCATATTCTGTGATTCTGTGATATTATATCACAGAATTATATCTGAGATTATGCAGTCCTGTGCTTATAAGGGACAAAATCATCAGCTAGTGCAACTCAATGAATATCCATCAAGCAACATGCAGAATGTATGTATCTTGTTCTTAGCTTTTTGTGGCTCATTTTGAGGTGAGGAATCTATTCTTTTTAGCAGGGACTATAATTTCATTCAGGGAAACAAGTAAAGAAAGGTATAGATAAGTCACGAATTTTAATGGAATCTGCCTGTGTGGATTCACCATTCATAAAACACTCCCACTCTAACTCAGTAGTATTTGTTTCGTAATCCTTTACATTGTGTGCTCTGAAAGTATCTTTTGGAACAAACAGTTTTTCACATAATTGTTGTAAGCCATAACAACACAAATATGCTACATTCATAATTCTGTTCTGCATTCAATCAGAAGTTCATTTATTTCACCTTAGGTGCCTTACACTGGGGAAAAAATAAAAAAATATATTTTCAGGCAGATAGTTATTTTCTTCTAGTATGTTCTTTTGCAGATGGTGAAAATATTTCTCACAAAGATTTAGTAACACAACGAAATTAAATACATTCTTAGTTCTGAGATGGGTCAAGCATAATAAAAAGTCAGGAGATATGGTGATCTGAGGCTTTGCAGCCATGTGTTACTGTAAGGCTGTAGTGGTAGCTGTACTGGTAGCTGTGCCTACTCTGGCCACCTGCAGATTTTATATAAGGGCAAACCTCATCCACATCACCCTTCAGTGCACTCTGGTTTCCTTGGAAAGGAATGGGAATGACCAGTCAGAGCTCTCCAGAGGCTTCTTCAATCTTACCCTCTAGGTAGCTGTGTAACAAGGACCTGTGTGGAGAGTTCATTGGAGAGTTCAACTGTCCAGCAAGAGATTGAATTCACCAGTAACCCATCAGTATTCCTTCCTCTCACAAATTTTGGCCATCGGTCTAATTAGGTAGTGCTTCTTGCTCTGCCCTGTAAAAACAAGTGGTCTCTTAGTCAGACCATATCTGTGATATATTTTATTGATTTGTTTTCTTGCTGCTGTATTATTTATGGTCATGATCTTACTAGATACAGTAAATTCAAATGGAAAAATTTAAGGACCACAGACTTGATAGAGGAAAAAGTATTAAAAATTTCATGAGTAGCCATACTCTGTACTGAACCAGTGCCCTGTCATGGGCTTGCCTCCTGGAAAAGCTGCCTCCTCAATTATAGATTAAGTTGAAGGTTTACTGCTTACAAGAACAGTGCTGTACAAACCTAGTTTGAAAGCATCTCTATGCCTTTGATCCCAGATAAGTAGACTTAAAGGTGAGGATTGCTCTTGTGCTAAGAATTGGGGGAAAAGCAGGCAGTCCTGGTTTCATTTCCTGCCTGTGCATCAGACTTCCTGGGTAACTCAAGATAAGCCACTAGGCTCTTTGTTCATTATTTCATGCTCTGTAAAACTGGGCTAATAATACTTCCTTTCCCTTTATATGCTCTTATTCTTGACTAATAAAGTAGTTATTATATAATACACCTTCTTGCTGAATGTAGCTGGTGTTGCATTTGTGTGTTAAGTAAATAAGTACATGAACACAGAACTCCCTTTTTTCATATCTATGCATATTCAGGACTTGCTCATAAATGCAAATTTGTCTTGAATGTAAGTATTTGCACAGTCTGCATTGTATATTCAAGTCTGTGTACTGAGCCAGAGTAGTTTCCAACTGGACTTGATGAATAAGGTATCAGTTTTCAGGACCTAAGAGTCCAATCAGAATTAAGCTCGGTTTTTTCTTTGTATGGTGTTTATTAGTGTTTTATCAAGTAATGAGGAAGGTTCATTTTGCCATATACTTCTATTACTGTTATTTGGTTGGAATCCTTAGAACCTATTTCTTCCAGATTTCTAGTGCATTATACTGGAGATTCAGTACCTTTGTAAATCAAGAGGTTATTCCTCTCTCCTTTCTTTCCTGGGAACTTTTAGTTAATAAATTTTTAATGTAACTGACAAACAACTTAGAATTCTTAACTGGTATTTTCATGACAAACTGTACCAGTTGTGAATGGCCAGGCTGCCCTTTATGATTTTTCTCAATTTTCTTACAGCTTTAGAATGCTGAATAAAAGATTTATGGCCTGTGTCAGTAGAAAACTCATAACAAATATCGTTATCAGTTGATGAATAGAAATATGTTTGGATCTAAGACTGATAATAGGCCTAAGCTGAGAAATGAATTAGTGTTATTTGCATCTCTTTTAAAAAAACAACAGAAATGAAGATCTTTATCATGTATCCTGATTAATCCAAACTTGAGTAAATACATTTTTTCTCTTCCCAAAGTCTTCCCGCAGTGTCAGTGGTTATGACTTTATTCTTTGTGTGCTTTAATCCTGAACAGCCATGTAGATGTTCATTTGTACTAAACCATGTGGTATCTTAGAACTCAGCTGTAGATGGAGGGATTTATCTCTGATGCAAAGCGTTGCCATTAGGGCAAATCATACCTATCAGCTGTGTCAATGACAAACTATTAGCTTGTGCCAAAAAGCATGAGAGAAACAGGGTTATGCAATCCCACAGTAGTTTTATTTTGGAACAGGAAGGTGCTTCTTGTCTCTGATCATTAAAACAATGAAAATTTTTCCTGTGGTTAAGCATGAGGACATATTGGTCCATAAAAAATGCAGTATGCTGTAATTTTATTAAGCATAGGCCTGATCTGTTGGTGTCATATTCTAAAAATAAAAATGTCTAAATTTCTTGGGTCTTGAACCTAAGAAATGAAATCAGTAGCTGTTGATCTTCTGTATATCTTGCCTTTAAGGCTTCTATATTAGATTTTTATAATTTTATTTGCTTAGATGTTTTAAGGCTTTGTCAATACCTATCTGCTTTTTTTTGGGCAGATATCAAGTAGAAACTAGAGTCATGGAGGCTACTAGTAAAACTTAGTTCAAAATGATTACCCTGTGCCGTAGGTATTGTTAAAAATTCCTGAGTCCAAAGTGCACTTCTTATGGTTTTACATGCAATTGCATTGCAGTTCGATTTGCTTCAGACTGGCGTAGCTTTATTGTATTTTGTTGTGAAAGCCATAATCTCTGTGTCCTGTGTTCTTCATGACATTTAGAATCTTAGTCCATGAAAGCTGCTAGTAAAGGTTTAGATACTGTTGTTTTCAGTTTTTTGTAGTGCAGGTAACCTGCCTGAACTCAGGTGCCTCTAAGAGCAGAACTGTGGTGGGGAGGAGGCAAAGGGCACATCTCTAAGACACTACAATCATAGTCATCCCTCTTGATGCAAAAGGCACAAGACCAAGGGAATGAGATTATGCCATAGCAGCTTCTGGATTGGGTTGACTCTGTGAAACTGTTTATGAGGGCCAGCAGTTAAGATATTGGGTAATTAAAACTGGTGATTATCAGAGGCTTGATGGGAACCAGAACAGACAGACAATACATCAAAATAACAAAAAAGTCCTTTTCCTTTCAAGTCACAGCCTTGTCTTGTCTCTTGAAAAACCATATTTAAAAAAATTCTTATTTAATATTACAACTCAATATACACAAAACACAGCAATGAAATAATCCAGGAAATCCCCAAGAAGCCGTTTTACCAAAATTAAAACCACTCCACTTTGGTATTCGGAGTCTGCTCATTTTGAAGTTACTGATGATAGATGTATGCTGGATGAGGAATTGGCATTATATTGTCAGAAATTCTATTCAGCTTTGCTGTGATGTCCTTTCTGGTAGCCTTACCATCTGCAGGTATATAAACGTAACACCTGTTCAGTGAATTCAGAATAAGGACAGTTTATGGAGGCAGCCACACAGAACATTACAGAAACTAGCTAGTTGCCTGGAATATTAAAAAGAACATCAAGAGATAAAATACTAATCTTATTAAAAACTCCTACAGCACTGAAAAGCAGACAATAGCACTCAGGGTTTAGGAAAAAGATTGATCTTTCTGGCAAAGGACAGACATAATTAAAAATGCTAGAAATTTGGACCAGTTCCACTGAAATTTAGGGCATTTCTTTGAATTTGCACACACAAAGGTGAAGAAAGAAATTAGCCATCAGTTTCTAAATTTTTTAAATAGTCTGGTAAATGGATGCCTGTTCCCTTCTTCTTTATCAGAAGGCTTTCTATTTAGCCCACATTTCATTTCTTAATGAATCAGGTTCTTTTTGAAGAGACAGAGCTTTATCTTCTCCTGTCCTTTGATTTACTTTGCTGGAATTAAATGTTTAGGCTTTACTTACCCATTAATATGGTATTCTAAGACACATGTATTTTATGCATTCTAACTCCTTACGCTTGTATGGGCTCACATGTTGAAACTTGCTGCTCTAGTGTGAGTCTGTAAACAGTCCCCATGTATTCTTCTAAGACTTCTTTCCTCCCTTAGTTTTAATACTTTTTAATGCACTCATTATTAAAAGTTTTCATTGTATGAAGACCTTTGCTGAAGAGGTGCACTACATATGGACAGGCAGAGGTCTCCATTTACCATGGTCAAGCAGGTGAAATGAATCAGGATGTGGGTAAGTGTTTCCTAACAGGCTTTATGTTAAGCAGGACAAACTGTGTTGACTGAGTTTTCTCTCTCTAAAGTCTTATAAACATTATACATAGGGTCATTTAGCTGGCTAATAGCGGTATTATTTTGGTTTTGTGGTATAGTTCAACTAAAGGAAGGCTATAGTTCCTCTGACACTGTATTTTACCACTCTTTTCTGTAACATGGCAATTTTTCTAGTGCAGGACTGGACAGGACACAGAGACCAGACAACATGCATCATTCAGGGGATCTCCTCTGCCAGAGTCCTCATGGTTCTCACATTCCTTGTTTTATTCATCTCAGCCTTGAAATGTTCAGTTTCCAGCTTAGGTACAGGGTGTGGAAGAAACTTCTCAGTTTGCTTTAGAAGATGCTGCCCCTCTCTGTGTTGGCTGATCTGTATCCCTGGACCTTGGCTGTAGGCATGACAATTTAAAATAGAGGGCATGATTAATTTCACATTAATGCCACTGTAAAAGGCAGCCACAGTAAATGGAGATAGAGTGGTGTAAGACTCAGATTGGTTTCAGGCTTCTGTTATAGTGCTGGGGCTGGACTTGAAATATTGGCCAAGTCCTTTTATTCTCTCTTGAAAAGTGTGTATTTAACCACTTGGGGAATAGTGGCAGAGCAGCTTAAAATTAGTCACAGCCTTGGTCTTGGGCAATGATCACAGAGCCATTGAATAATTCAGCTTGGCAGGGACTTGGGAGGTCATCTAGTCCTACAGTACAGTTGCAGAAAAACAAAGCACAATTCAGTTATGCTGCTTTAGTACTGCTGCCTGAGTCAATACTAGAAAAAAAAAAAGAGAACTATTTAGAAGTTTTTATCTAAAAGGAATGATTTCTGTAATTTTAGTCTAAAATACTAATAATTTGTAAGTACATTTTCTCTGTATGCTCTGTGTTAGTTGTAAAAATATGTACCAACAAATCATGGTGACATGGTTAGTAGAAGAAATTAAAAACAGGAGCAATTTCTGACATTTAATTATTTAATTTTCTACATGACTGTTGGTTTTTGTGATAATAACACAGTCTATAAAAGGAAGATATCCCCAAAGATTTCTCCATTTTTAAAGTCAGGCACATTTAATTATTATATTATGAAACACATTTATGGTACCCTCAGGAATTTTCCATTATCTTTACAAACAACCTGACAAGAAGTAAAACATGGCAGGAAATAATCCAGTAAAAATATTTGCATCTGTTTTATCTCACTATATAAATTTAAATACAAATATCTTAAATATGATTGTAATGCTCTTATAACAAATTATTTTATAATGTCTTCCTTAGAACTACATGTAATAACAAAAATATTATTCCTCCCTAGGGAGGTGGCCCTCTAAAGACAGAGAGAGCACAGAGCTAGCTAGTATAACAACAAATTTTGTTGCTTAGAAATAGTGTTTTTGAAGCTCGTATTTTTTAGATATGTAAAGTAAGTAGTGCTTATTTTCATTACATCTCTTAATTTACCTACACTGAATTTCCTCTGCCATTTTTCTCATCCTAGACCATAAAGTGTCTCTGCATCTCTTTACAGTGGTAGTTTTCTGTGTAATCTTTTGTATCGTCATTATCTCCACACTTATCATTGTCAAACATGGATCCCATTACAAAAATACATGTATGGGATGATATAATGCATGCATATTGAAGGACCTCTATAGGAGGCAAAAAGAAATGTGGTCAACATCTGCAGAAATGGAGTTCATACTTGGTGGACCTGGGAAAT